>NW_010576732.1:189837-213665 GCF_000705375.1 Tinamus guttatus
TGGCACCGCCCCTCGCGGCCGCGGTGAGGGGGAGCCTCGGGCGCGGGGGAGCAGCCCGGGATCTCCTCCCCCGCTCGTCTCTGTTTTCCTCCTTCCGAGGCTTATTTTAAAAAGAAAGAGGTTTTAAGCGGTTCCCAGTAATTCTGTGCTGTTTCTGTGGCACCCGCGTTTCCCTTCGGTCCCTTCTCTAGCTAGGCTGCCTTTGAAGTCCCTCTAAGGAATGCAAACGAGGACTAAAGTGAGCAATAGCAAGTTGGGAGAAAGTTAAAAGGCTTTGTCGTTTCTCATTCTCTCCTTGACTTTTCTGTCGTGTTTTAATTTAATTGAATTTAATTTAATTTCCCCTTCTTTCATTATTTTCTTCTGTAGCTAGGCAGTCTGTCTAAGATAGAGGTATTGCCCCTTGCAATTTTTTTTCTTGCAATTTTTAAATCAAGGGTAATGCAAAAGCAAGGAGAGGACGCATGAATTCTTCCCTCCCCACCTCCCTTTTTCGCTTTTTTCTTCTTCCTTTTTTTCCTTTTCCTTTTTTTTCCTCCCTTTTTTCTCCCCATTTTTTTCCTTTTCTTTTTCACAGAAGGTGCATTTGTGCTTGGTGAGCTTGTAGCTTTAGTAAGGGCAGGAGTATGTGGAGCTTAATTTTAGCAGTACTGGTAGTGCTGTGATTTATATGCTCTAATGCAAGATCTGTGGGTGCTAAGGACGGCTAACTTGCTCGTGCCTTCAATGCTTGTCCTGCTGAGCATTGGGCTGTGCTTCTCTGGTGTCTCTGAGCCTTGAGATAAAGGTGCTGCTACCACCACGCGTGCTAATGCTGGCAATTGGATTTCTTAACATCGTCATGCTCCTCCGTCATTTCTATTACGCCGGGAGGCTTTTTTTGGACTGGCAGGACTGCAGACTCCATTAGTGCGAAATCATATTGACAATTAGTTTAGTATAGCTTCATTTTTCTACCCAGTTCTGCTCCTCTCAAAGTGGTGATGTCTGATTTTAATTCAGAATTCAAGGATTCTGTAGATAATCTTACTCTAAGTAAGTCTTACTCCCGGAATTCAGTAAAAGATGTTATGATTTAGTATTTCAAATTGATAGAATCCTGGAGTGACAAATATTCAAAATATTTAGCAAACTAGTGCAGGTTGGACTATTAACTCTGTTAACAGCAGAGAAATGTTAAGGGGGGGTAGGTCCATTCATTTTTGACCACCGATTTCCTAAGCACGGTTCCTTTATCCGCACCAAGGTGTTGTCTTTATTTAGATCTAAAGACCCCCTGATGAGATCTTGCCAGCCATCTCATTAGAAAAGAGAGTGGCTAAGTGGATATCCAAATAAATCTATTTCCAGTAGGCAGGGTTCTTAATCTTTCAGTGTCATTTAGATCAATGCTATATCAGCTTAACAGGACATGAAATGTCAAGTAAATTTATAGAAGCACAAGTGTGCAGGCTTCAGAGTGGAGTTCCCTCATTGGTGTGGTACAGGTCCATATCTGTGAAGGCACCAAAGCCATATTCTGACAAATAAGATACCTTTCTCCAACAAAGTGCTGAACTTGTGCTTCAGTATAAATACGTGCTTTTGTCAGCATAAGTATGTGCTTTTGTGTTTTGATGTATGAGATGAGTATCTGCAGCTTAGAGTTATTATTTCTAATAAAAAGTTAAATTCAGTGAGTTAACTGTTCCTGGCACAGTAGACTACAATTCTGTAGTTTGCTTAAATACCTTTTTTTAGTCTTCGCAGCAGAAACAATCTCTTGGTCTGTATTTATACAACACTTAGCACAGCTGTGCTTTTCAGTTATGGTCCCTACTGGCTGTTGAGCTTTAGGTAGTAAGTGTGCACTGTAGCTGAATATTCCTAACCACCTCCCTGAAACAGAGCAGGCAGAAATCCATACCTTTCTTACCACAGTGCAAGAGCATCCTTCTGCCAGTTTTGAGAACAGCTCAGTAGGCAGGGTTTGGATCTGTTAATCCCAACATTTCTTTCTTTCAATATGTCTGCTAAAACATCTTAGAAAAGAGGAGAAACAGAACTGACACAGTTTAGAAGTTACATCTTTAAGGAGCGGTTTATTTTGAAGACTTAGAAGTTGGAGAGATTAAAGACAGAGTGCATAAAGGAAGCGTGCTCCTTTAATGAGAAATGAGCAAAGGTCTCTTCTGGTTCTTTTTCTCTCTCAAACTCATTGTCTGTTGCTTCAGCCTCCTCTTCATCCATTGTCTGCAGAAGAAACTAAAACAAAATGCGCACAGTAAAAAGTGTGGTTACTAGAAATGAGTTTGAATGGCTCAGCCAAGAGAAGTGACAGTGACCTAGGTGCCACCAGAGAAAAGCTTCCCACACAGCTCTGGAGCCCTCCCAAGCAGGGAAGAACAGTTTTATAACCCTTTCCTGACACGCTCATTCTGCTGAGCTCCCAGCCTGCTGCCAGTTGCTGCTAGCTCAAAGTGCCTTCTGTTTTGTGCAGAGTCAGAGGGAAAAGGGAGCTCCTGCTTCTGAGCTGAGGGAAAGGCAGACCCATTCAGAGGCTACGAGCATTTAAGCTGGATTAAACGGAAAGTGTTTCAGATATGGTTTTAATAATAGTGCCCTGTCCAGGTAGCAGAGAATTTATGCCTTGGGAGTTTAGGCTGTGTATAACTTGCTTTGGATTTTCTTTTCTTAGAACAATATCTCCGTGAATGTGAAGATGGAAATTCCTGGGCCACTGATCACTCACCATGTGTTAGAGAGAGAGAGAGAGATGCTTGACAGAAGAGAAGTGAGGAGAGTAAAATTTCAAGAAATACAGGATGCTGAGCACAGAGGTCGCTGTTTCCAATGCAAATGCACGGATCGTCCTAGCTAGTAACTTACCCTGGGCTTCCGATAGCCTTTTCTCTCCAGGAATTCCTTAAATGCATGCATCCCAGGGGACGGGGCAATATCCTAAGAGAATTTCCAAAGCAAATTAATAGAAAGGCTGCAGAATGCATCTTACATTTTTTGTTTGTTTTTTAAAGTGTTCATGGAAACACTTTTCATGGAAACAGTGCAGTAAAGGGACAAGGAGGCGGTTTTTGAGTCTCAAGGATATTAACAATTCTGTTTCTAACTAATGCAAGATTTTAGTTTCTCATCATTTCTGATGTGGCTTTCTTTTGGAAGTTAGTAAGCACTTAAGTGTCATTGCAGGACTGTTTATTCAGCAAATGCAGCTGCAATTGCAGAACCTTATTTTGAAAGGCTGCATGTGACTTTGTAGACTTACCAGCCAACTGGCTAGGGCAAGAGCAGGAGCCTCAAACCTGCCCCCATCTCACATTTCTAAAGCAGAACATCAGGCTGCATATTTACTTTGGACAATTCTATAAACAACAACTATGCAGCCATGGCTGTTATTAGAAAGCCCTGGCCCAGGTTCATTCTGTCTCTCAAATTAACTTTCTGGGTTTGACTCTGTAAGCTGTGCCACCTAGTGTGGCGACAGGGAATCTCAGGTGTAATTTAAAAGTGTAAGAAATGCCCTCTAGATTCAGTCCATCTACCTGACTGTCCTGGTTCCAACTGTAGCAGCAGGAAATGTTGTTTCAGGAGTGTTTATGAACCTCTCCAGTTTCCACTGTCTGATCCACCAGTGATTTCAATTACTGCATTAAGGATGTTGGAGAGCACTGCTCTTAAACAACCCTTATGTGAATGCAGTGCTTCCCCTGGTTTTATTTTTGTGATGGATCAAATGGTGACATGAACAAGTAGAGAAAAAATCGCTAGTTAAGCAGCCCTGTTACCCCCTTTGGCTCTGCTACTGGGACACCTGGAATTCTACAGACAATTCAGGAAAAAGATTTGCTTGAGGCCATTTGCAGGGAGCTCTTGCTGGGCAAAAAGGCAGCATGGAAGAAATCCCAGTGGGACTTTTAAGCAACCCTAATGAGAAGGGGTAGGACACCAGCTAATAGGTACCGGAGGCAGGTAGCAGGTCTTGATGAACAAGGGCTGCCTGTATTTGCATTTTTCCAGGCCTTATGCTGTGGCTTTTTAGTGTCAAAAGGTAAAAAAATAGCCACTGTAACTGGTAAGGTAAATAGTAGGAGGCCTGTTTCCTGTCAGCATTGCACATGGTGCTCAGTTAAGTTCCTCTACAATGCACTGTGGCACTGTGTAGTTTTTGACTCATCTGAACTCAGTGTCCATGATTTCACAGTGTTTATGGTACCTTTGTGTTGGATGGTGCCATGACATCCTTAACGCCATCGTCCATTTCTTTTGGATCCATTAAAGGTTCACCCACTTTTTGTTTTTTCCATGTTTTAGGGTCAAGGTACCAGGCTCCATATCTGATCTTATGAAATTTGCGCTGGCATGGTTCCTAAAAAATAATAGAGTGGTAACTTGCTTACCATGTTGCCTAATGATAAAACAGATGCCAAGTGCTAATGGTGTATAAGCATACTTTGGTACGTACGCTTTGCAGTAGCAGTATAGTAAAGTGTAAACATGTTCATCACCATTGATTCTTCCAATGTAAAGAATATTGCACAAAAGACCCCTGTCTTGCCTATTATTCATCTTGAGTTTTTTTTTTACCCTATCCTTTTGCTAGTGTGTTCTTTCTTCTTTGCATTCCAATGGGTAGACTTGGGGAGATTGCTCTGTAGTAAAAGAGGATGCACAGCAGAGTGGAGGAAGGCAAACAGGGGCTGGAGTTAGAAGGGAGAAGCACAAGTGAATTTGTGCAAACACATGAAGAAGTAAGGTGATTTGTTTATCTCGTTGTCTCTGATGTGCCCAAAGGCAGAGCTAAAAAGAGATAGGAAAAGAAACAGCAGCAACTCTTAGACAGTAGCTCAGAGGGCTAGTATCTTCCCCTAGAAGCCATTTGCCAGGGTAAAAATCTCAAATTCAGACTCAGGACACACTGGGAACTAAGTAACCTTTCTTCTACCATGGGGATTTTCCTCACATTTTCTTGAAGTGGTGACTTGTCACTGTTTTGCATTAAATGCTCATGTAACCGCGTAGCAAAGTATTCATACACCTTGGACATGCCTTATGCTCCTGGAAGAAACAGTAGCCCTGACCATCTATCTCTACCATCCTTTTCCCCCTGCAGTAGTACTGCAAGTATCCTGACTCTCTCCTGTGTGCCTTATTTCCCAGTAGCCAGCAGGTGGCATGTAAGTAGTATTTCTGATAATAAAAGCTTGTTTCTGCTTCTGCTCAGTGAAGGGATGGTTTCTCTCTGTTACTTTTAGAAAATTTTGAATAGCAGCGTTTATCATGCCTTTTGACCCAGATTTCTGAGCAAGAAGCTCTTTTCTACACTAACACACCGGAAAAGGTAAGGAGAGCTCAGAAACCAAACAAGGGCGATTAAAATTGGTTGTAATGCTGTCCTCCTAAGTAGCCTTCAGAGTGGCCTACACCAGATTTAGGGCTGCTTTACACTGTTAGTCCTTAAAAGATGGAAAGGAGCCAGTTTCTCATAGCTTAGCGTGGTGGTAAAGAAAAAGTAAGCACCACCAAAGCCTTGTTCACAATTTCCTTGAAGAATAGTGAGCAAAGCTGGACACGGACATTACCCCCAGAGGTCTTACCCTAGCTGAGTAGACCATTATCTCATATTGCTCTCCGGTCTCATGATAGGATGCTTCCTTTATTTGCACAACCAGAATTCTGCTGACACTTAGAATCTACTAAAATCCTCATATTCCTTCCTACTGGTCTCCTGCCTAGCCACTTGTTCCTCATTCTGTATTTGTGCAGCTGCAGTTGAGCATGCAGCAGGATAGTCAGTGTACAGTGCACAAAACAATGTCATACACTCTGGGCAAATTCTGTTCAGTGCTGAGCATCCTCAGCTCAACCCAAAGTTCACTGGAGCTGGGGTACCCAGCAACTTTTAAAGGCTGAATCATAATGAAACTGTTCTAGCAAACAGATCCATGCTGATAGACCCCCAAGATTATCTAAAGTGCCAGTAACATAATGCCTTGACTTCTATCTAGATTCATTTTATTGCCTGGCTGTCAGAGAAAAGCTGCGTAGGACACATCCAAATACTTATTTTCAAGCAACTTCTAACACAGAAGATGATCCAAGTCCAAAGTCTGAAGAGCACTAAAAAAGCAAATACAAGCTTGAATTTTGTGATAAGAAAGAACATGTATGCGTATGTTTTTAGCTGTTCAGATAATCTTCCAAGCTGGAGACAGAAAACAGTTGAGAATACCAGAAACATCTTTAACTGCTGGGAAAAATGAGCTCCTGGGAAGATATCAACAGGGAGCTAGTGTAGAGTGCGGTATCATTTCACATGCTCCTACTGCGTGCTACCCATGTCAGCAAGCTCTACAGGGCACAGGTTTTTATTTATCTGAAGCAGCCTGTGTGTGTTCTCACAGCCTAGCTCGGATGTCCTATTAACTGTGAAATGGAGCTGTTCATCAGAATTGAAGGAGGCTTTAGAGCTGTATCACCAATGACTTCACCTGGCTTGTTGCAGTACCCTCTCCACACCGGTTTAAATATTCCTTTGGATTTATAAGGTGCCAGACGTAATTTCATCTGCTCTGCTGATGAAGGATTTTGCAGTGGAATGTCTGATATTTTTCTAAATGAACCAAACAAATCTCTAAGTGAGCTTTCCTTCCTTTGACAAGCATTATCTCACCCCCTAGCCTACCTCTAGACTCTTTTATGTTTCTTCATATCTTGCTGAGTGCAAGTTCTTTGTTCTTGGGAATCTTAACCTGCAGGAGATCACTTACGTCAAACCCCCATAAAATTTCTGAATGTTTCTGCCCTTTTTTGAAGATAATGCTTTCCTGAAAGCTTAGAAGCCCCTTGATTGTTTTATAAATTGTGCATTTACATTCTGACTGAAGCTGCCAGTTCCCTGACTTTGCCTTTTCTTTCTGAATAGCTTTGCCCCCTTACCTCGTGAGGACTCTTCATAACTGTCCCAGGAAATGAGCCTCCCAGACATTCTCTAAGCTGTGCAGGTATAGCATTTATCTCCCTAACTTTGACATTCGTGGTATCAGACCTGGTATTATCATTGATGTAATATATTTCCTCTCCCTGAAATAAGAAGCCAAGGTTATAAATAAGACAGCAACAGGAAAGTTCCATGTCTCCCAAAAGGTGTTTTGTGCTGACAGGAAATCTTCGTGCCCTATTCTGAAACCATTCCCGTAAGTTCTTCTTTCTTGGGTGTAGTGTTTGAGGGAGGGTGTCTATGTAGTCATTTAATCATGTGCTGCTTTGGCCTAACAGCAGGAGAAAGCATAAAGCCCTTTCCCACACATTCGTGTTGGAGAATAAAGCAAGATGAGGGCCATCAGTCCCTGCCTAGCAAGACAGCACATGAGGCAGTGACTCCGGCGTGAGACTCAGGTCACACACCAGAACGGAGGATGTGATTTGATTGCTTCGAGTACCCCTCCCTGCATTACCCTGGCTGAGGAGACAAGGGTTACAACTGACCTATACGTGGCACTGCAGGCTCCATAGTGTGGCTGTGTTCAGAGATGGGCTTTCCCAGGAGCACAGCCCAGTCCACACCTGGGCCTGCTCCCTGCATGGCCACGGGCCAGAATTTTGGAGGAAACCAGGTGAACTGGGGAGGTCACATCGCTGTCGTGTTCTCCAGCGTGGCCACAAAAGATGATGACCATGGAGCCCCAAGTGCAGGTGTAGGTACAACACGTTACACATCTGCTTTCACAGAGTCTGCACTGCCATGGAGCATGCCAGTGGAGCATCCTTCACCCTTGTAAGGCTGTAGTGGTGCTTGCATGGAATACAACACACAGGGCAGGAAAATCAGTGCCAATTTTAAATTGTACCCTTTGTTAGTACAACTTGATAAAACCAGACTGCTGTGCATCGCTGAAACTGCACGCAGTCAAACTGCCAAAGCAAACACAGCAAGTACCTCTGTCTGTCCCCTCCTCCAGGCAGGCAGATACTGAGGTAAACAGGTAGATTGCCAGCATTACAGAATGAATTGACTTGTGATTTACTTCACAGTTTGTCATTCTCTGTGTGAAAAGCTCCAATGAAATCAGAAGAGCCAGAGTCAGAGGCTTTTATATACCAGGCTTTTCATCAGCTTCTGTGAGCTTTAGGCCCTAAGCTCCTCCAACAGGTGTAATTTTTAATCCAAATTATTTTAGGAGGCATTAATATGTCATTTCATTAAAAATTTTTATAAGAAACAGTGTATGACAACCAGTGGAGAGAAAGTAGGGTAAAAAGACAAATTTGGCTTGTTCCAGTAACTATTGGTGGCAGCTGAGGTCAGTGCAGTTGCAGTCAGGCTAGGCAAGAGTCATAGGACTGGAATATTTTGGCTAGAGATGGGCTAGAGCTTTCCATGGGCAAAAGGTCAGAAACAACAGTCTGTGTAGCTATACTTTTTACAGTATTTAGGTCAAGTAGGATGATCGTATTGCGTTAGCTTACACAAAGTTATTTTATACTCAAATAGTAGAATTAAGGATGAGTTTGGCATGCTGATTGCATTCTTGGGCCCAGTGTTCATGAAGAAATTCCCAAATACAGATACCGAAACCTTTCTTCAAAATTAGCTGCCGAGCTTAGGGCAGTTAGGTCGTCTTTCTGCCCTAATACATAATTTCCTTATTAATATTTTCTGAAATTATCTGTGCTCCTGATTCTGTGCGTCTGTTTTTCTTCTGTTACATTATATGTCCATGTCCAATTGTTTCTATGCATTTTCTACGTATCATCACTGCATGTGAATTTGGCATATTGTTTTAATATTGCATTATTCCCTATACTGTATGGCTTGTGATTTGCCCAGTCAAATTCTTGTTATGTGCTTTTCCTCTTTGGGAAAAGGTCCCTGTATTCCCAGCTAATGTTTGGGGATTAGCCCAGTCTTGTGGGGCTGCAGCTGCAGCCTGGGCTGCTGCAGCTGCTCACAGCCGTGAGTGTGCAGGGCACTTTCAGAGCTACATTCAGGAACACTAGGCTGAAGAAAGTAGTGTAAGATGCTGCCACCAGCTTTCGGTGAGAAGGTCCTTGCTTACCAGAGATGCATCCCAGACACAAAATTCAGTGGCTGCTGGATTTCTGTTTATAGTCACAGGAGGAATGTAGCTCAGGCCGGGCATCTTTTCTCTTTTTGCTATCTTTGCTTTGGGATGTGATGTATATAAGTGTTTTCTTCCAGACTCCTTGCTGCAAAGAGGTATGACATGATTACTCATGATCTCTGTGTGCTTCTTGACAGCATAGAGGAGATCACAAGGTTTCAGTCAGTCCAGTGTGAATAGCAGTAGCTATATGTCTCTCTCCGGCTTATCCATGGGGAAAATGAGAAAAGTTTCTGGAACTGGTGGAGCTTCAGGCAGCTCTGTGACCACCAGAGATGCATGTTTAGGCTTACAGATTTCAGCCACAGCCAAGGGAATCAGTCCCCTTCGAATGCCATGGCTGTGGCTCAGGCCCATCATAGCCTCTTCGGTATGTCTGATAGGAGGAATTACGTAGGGTATCCAGAATATGCCATATCTACTGAGCAGCTTAAGACAAAGGAGAGTAATCAGGAAATATAGTGTGGCAGGATGTGGAATGCATCTGATATATGCATATGACCCACAGATATACCCCTTTTTCTCTTTCTCCCTCTTGCATTTTGGAAAAGAGGCTGGACTGAGCCCAGTCCTCCATTCAGAAGAGTTCAGCTTGCCACGTCCCATACTCACCGTGCTGATGACCCAGGCATTGCTTCCATTTGTTTTTTGTCCTTGGAATAATGCCGAATTCTCTGAGGAGGGAGGATGTCCTCTCTATCACCAGTCTCTGCAGTCTTGAAGCTCTTTTGTATGTCAGCTTCCAAGATATTTATCATCTCTAGAAGGAGCTGAGGGCCAAACAAGAGAGGGTTCAGAAAGGCAGGCCCAGCTATTCCACCCTCCACAGAGTTGGAGGGGGGACCTCTCAGTAGAATGAGGAGCACAATAAGGGGAGAGGCTGGAGGGAAGAACATTCTCCTCTTGGGAAAGTTGGTGTGTAAAGATGTGAGATGAGATTGTGGTGCGTATGAGCGCTCCTGAGCTACAGATGTGATGCAGGACACCATGCCTTTATGTTATGTTTAAAAAAGGGCATATTATTAGTATTCCTGGAACATTCAGGGATATTGTGAGACATTTCCAAGGCTAAAGGCCCTTCCCTCCAGTGTCATATAGTTCAATAACATGCGATTGATATGCCCATGTGAGCAAAGTGTCTGACAAACCTGTCACCTTCTCAGAGCTGCCGCTACAATTATATCAGGGATGTAATGTTAAATGGCCATTCAGACTTTATTGACTTGCTATTTATATAGGGAGGAGGGAAAGGTATTTTAATTTTTATATAAATGCAAGAGAGATTTCAATCCTGGGCTGCTTGTACATTTCAAGTGCTGAAAGAACTCCCATTTCAGTGAGGAATATCAGCAACCACGTGGTCTGTACCTGTGGAAGCCTGCTGTCGTTCAAATAAGAGTAAAACGACTGGCTCCGGTCGTGGTTCCGCTCCTCTCTGAAGTCCTTGTGGGCTTCCTGCTGTGGCATGAGGTGGTGGCTGCGGGTAGCCGATGTCTTCCCTGTCTTCTGGTGGGATCTGCGGGGCAGCACGATGGGGGAAAGCCCCCTCGTGCCCCGGATGACCATGTTGCCACAGGGAGGAGGGAAGCCATTGCGGAAATCATCCAGGCCGCTTTTTAAGAACCGCCAGCGCTGGCTGTTAAGGGAGCCCGAGAACCTCTGCTTAGTGCTACCTACTGGAAAGCATCTTGATGACAACTTTTCCTTGTACCTGAGTGGAGAAACCACTAGTTAGTACAGAAAATGTGTATAATAAGGAAGTGTGTATTAAGGCTTACCTCACTTGTATTAAGAAAGCAGGAATAAAAAGCTAACCATGTCTGTGCTACGGCTTGACATTTCAGCTCTACTGTTTGCCCCTTGGAAAGTGGGACATAGCAGTTGAGTTCAGTGGGTAGTGTCAAAGCCCCGGACCAAACAGGCAGCAGCAGTCGGGCTCCACGGGCTTAGACTGTTAAAGAGGAGTTGGAAGGTGATGTTCATGTTTGAGCCAGGCCAAGAACTAGGTTACAAGCCAGGGGACTGCTTTGACTGCTTTGCCTGCTTGCCCACTAACATTTCACAGGGGAAAACTCTGGTTTAAACCCACTAGCCCGGATGGCTGCCAGCCTGGCTCAGGATGGGGCTGGACTCTGCTGTCTGCCCATGATCTTTAAGCTGGAGCTTCTGGAGGGCAGCACGAATGTGCAAGCGGAACCAGCAGGCTAACGAAAGAGAGCATAGCCCCACGTCCCCTCACTGGCCATCCCTGCTCCCTTGGTCCCGCTCACCACATGGCCGTGCTCATCCTGAGGGCTCCCCACCATGAGGCCCTCGCTGTCCGGCATAGAAGGACAGGGCTCAGTGACTCCAGGTCACTAGGAGACGGTGTCCAGGGTGCCTGCGGAACCGGGAGAGACTCTCAGCCAAGGAACTCATCGCCAGGCTTGGGCTGGCTTCTCTGCTCTGTCCTCAGCTTCCCTGCTCTTTCCTGCCCGCCTGCTCATCAAGAGCCTCTTCCTGGCTCATCTGGGCCAGGCCCTCCTCTGCTCTACCACAGTGTGTCCAGCATGGGCATGTGTTTCATTCAGGCTTCAGCACTGGGCATGCAGAGGGCCTGCCCAGCAGCACAGAACTGCTTGCGGTGCTCATCAGCAAAATAAAAAAATTGTTTGGTCCTGGTGCTGCTTCAGAACTATAGGGAAAGCTGTGAAATCAAAGCAGTTCTGCCAGTCTCCTGGAGCTCTAGCTATCTGTCTTATAATGTCTCTGCTCATGCCTAAGGTGTCCTCAGGGAAGAAAGCAGGTGGAGAGTATGATTTAATGCACAATAGTATAAGATCAGGCATTTGAAAGGTTTCATCCTTGTGTTCTTGACTGCTGCGGTCGGCATTGGAGAAAGATCTGCAGTCTAGCAGCTTGATTTAACATAATATGACTTTGGCAGTAGGAAGGAAGTGGCAAGGAAGCTTGCAGATCAGTAGAGCCTGGTACTGAAAGCCAGGCCTCAGCAAACTGGTTATGCTGCCTGGATTTTCCAGACTGTGCCAAATCCCAATCCAGTCCTGCTGCTTCCTCTCCTAGCAAGGCCTCTATTCCGCAGCTTAGTGCCAAGTCACAGCCTATACGTACAGGGCTGCTAGATGTGTTCCCCTGCCCCTCAACACGTTTCCTCCATACTCCACCCTCTGGCACGGGTTCCTTGGCCCCATTTAGTTTGCAAGAGTTCCCCATTTCAGCTCCTGACATTGCTGTGGCAGTGGTTAAGGTCGATGTGCAACTGGGTAAAGAGGAGACAGTGTGGGCAGTTTGGAAAAGAGGAGTGTTAACTGAGGAGAGCACTGGGTGAAAAGAAGAGAAAGGGAAAGGTGGCCTGAAGCAATACCTCTTCTACACAGACCGCCCAGTTTCATGCCTGTGAGTCACAAGTCATTATATGCAGAAGCAGCTGATGAGTCAGGGAAGTAGCAAACCAAACCAGAAGTACTTGATGGGTGTGAGTAGTTCCATGGGCTAATTTCTGTATAACTCAGATTATGAGGAATATAGTTGTGTATGAATAATTTTTAAATGTGCTATGTGATCTATAGGCCAAATATTGTGTGTGCGTGCGGCTTAGGATTTATGAGGGTTGTGATTATTTAGCAGAGAGAGTCAAAGCATCTGAGTTAAGAAGGACCAAATTTCAGAAGAAATAACATTTCTGGTACTATTCTCATTAGAGTTAGTAAGTATTATCTTCCTCAGAATCAAAAACAAGTGCTACAGGTAATTCTTATAACCCCTAAAAAGTCACTGTACCAAATTTGGAAGTCCTTTATAAACATAAGTCCTTCTGATGCACCTTCGCTTCAGGTGCATCCACATGGAGTTAAAATGCTGTTCCACAGACAGCAGTTCTGTTCACAGCCCTTTTCAAGGTCGCTGTTGACCCTGGCAAATTGCATGGTATTTTTTCCCTATAGTGAACTGCTTCCTTGCCAGCAGTTAATTTGCAGTGTGTGGGAATAACGAATGAACATTTGGGTACAATGATACTTGCTGCCTACCAACTTCCAAGCCTTTCAGAAATTTCTCAACCCTCAGCTGAAATTAGCAGGTTATAATTTTATCATTATCGTTTAATTATGCGTACAGTGCTAGAGACATATATACTATGTGCAAGTTCATTGATGACAAGTGTGCACAGGAGCCCTGCATGAAAGGCAGAAGAGCCTTGTCTCCGAGAACGTTCTCCTTGCCTAGTACTGATACACTGGTTTCCCAAGAGCTTCTTCTCTAAGACTGGGAGTGTACTGGGTGTAGGGCCCAATACACTCTCTCCTAGGCTGTAACATGTCCAGCTAACAGGATTGTTGTGGTGAGCTATCAGAAAACTGCAGCTGTTAATGACAGGCAAGTTACCTGGAGTCTGTTTTTATGTTTTGTTAATGAGCAGGGCAGAGTTGAAAGGACAGCCAGTGGTTAAATTCCAGGCAGCACACAAAACAGAGGGATGTTCCACCTTCATAAATGCACCAGTCCTCATAACTACATGTCATAGAAATTCTATGTTGAATGTAATCACCTCATTTCACCATCAAAGAGGGAAGCCAGCCTGTGTGTGTGTACATATATATATATGTGTGTGGAGACTCCACAACCTCTCTGGGCAGCCTGTTCCAGTGCTCTGTCACCCTCACTGTTAAAAAATTTTTCCTGAAGTTCCTGTGGAACTTTTGGTGCTTCAGTTTGTGGCCATTACCTCTAGTTCTGTCAGTGGCCACCACTGAAAAGAGACCAGCACCATCTTCTTCACTCCCTCCCTTGTCAGTCCCTTGAAGTTTATTTCTGAATTTGTTCTGTTGGATATCCCAGGGGAAAATATAGCTAGGGTTCAGAAACATGGAGATGGAAGTAAATAGAGCACCATGGACCCAAAGAGGAAAGGAGACTGAAAACATTATCCAGCAGAAGGACATTTCCTTCTGAACAAGCCATAGTTTTAGATAGGACAGAAACCTGTAGAGTATTTACTAAATTAAATACTTTTCAAGTTATGATTACCTGCTCCCTGTGGAGATGAAGCTATACCTGGCTCTGGAAAGGCTTCTCTTATTTTCTCTGTATGCCTTCGGGGCGCAGGTGCTACAGGGAAGCCATGCAGGGTTTGGATCCTGTTAAACCTGGTGTGAGCAGGTGTGTCAGCAGTGACACACTGTGATGGAGAACTTAAATCCAAAACGGAGAGGAGCACGATCGCTATCTTGGGTGGAGAAGGCAGCGGGTGCAGTGCTGGCTCAGGGCACAGGCCTGTGTCAAAATTACCACGCTGTGAGACAAGCAGAGACGTATCTTTCTGTTCCGAAATCCCAATGTTGTTACAAGGGGAAAAGGCCCTAATTCAGGACAAGGTGCTAATCCCAGGAAATCTTTATGTCCTGTAGGGGAAGACATCCGTTTGTAAAAGCTGTTACCAACTAGTGCCCAACAAGGACAAAATTTCATGGCATAAGGAAGAGTTTATGGCAGCAGAGGGAGAATTCCCATGGAAAAATTCTTCCAGGGAGAGATGCAGTTAAATTAGTGTTCAAAAGGGGATTCTAACCACTTAATTTGCTGCTTATTTTTTGATGAAACAGAATAAAGACCACTGCTTTAAGTGGGAAGCTTAACAAAAACAGGCCCACAGCACAATCTCTTTTCACACCATAGGAGGAACCACAATAAATCTGGTTTCCCAAAAGCTGTGCAGTGTGACCACATGGCCTATAATAAGCGTAAAGGCCCACAGCAGCATAACACTAACTTCTGCACTTAAAACAGCAGGTAGTAACATTTAGAAAAGAAAATGCTGCAGCCCATTCTAGCAGGGAGCCCACCCGCGGGTCTGATGGTTACTGCAGCCCTGCCTTGCTGGGCCTCTGCTGCCCTTGGTCACACAGGCAGTCTGGATGGAGAGCAACTCGTAGGGCGTCCTCCCCTCCTCTGGGAAAGGAGCCGTTGAGCAGAGCTCCCTGGAGCAAGAGCCTGCAGTTAACTGGCTTTTAAAGGAGAGGCGGCTACGTGGAGTTATCTTTTTGCTAGGGGCTTAAGTGTGTTAGTGGAAGCTGGGCTTGATTTAGTTGTGGCAGAAGCTGAGTGCTATGAAGGTTAATTCCATCTAGAGGCAACTTGTGTCCCATGTAGGGTTTTTCCCTATGCTTCTTTCTGAGGAATAGCTGCTGTTCTACCTTTTTTTTTTTTTAATTTATTTATTTATTTATTTATTTTGACAGCAAAGCGTTCCTTGGCATTTAAGCCATGGGATAACTAGTTTAAAGTCCCTTAATTTACTTTCAGAGAAAAAGTTCCTATAGATTGTAAACACCTCAGTTCACAAAATCTCACATTAATCAGAGTCAGTGGAAAGCAGCAAAAATATTTGTGAAGATTTAAAGCCCACAGACTTGACAAAGCTCAGTCTTTTCCCAGTTCTGTGGTATTTTTTCTGTCTCAGTCATGGTCATGAAAGGATTTATATGGTAGTGTTTTCCATCTTAAAAAAAGGGACAAAACTTTATGACTCACAAGAGCCCTTACTGTCCTGTGCTAGTGACTCCATACTTACCCCAGAAAGAGTGGTATCATGGTACCATCACACTGGCTGAGGCCTACAGCTTCGCGGGGCAGCGAAGCCCCTCCGCGCCCGCCGGCCGGGCTGGCGAGCGAGCGGGCTGGGCCCGCGCTGGCTTTTCCTGCCCGTGAACAGTGGTGCCTGGGAGGCAGCTTTACGGACTGCAGCTGTGCCGAGGGGCCTGCGCGGGCAGCAGCACATGGGGTGCGCCGGGGGTGCCTCGGGCTCTGCTCCACCTGCCCTTGCACCATCCTCCTCACATGCTCCTCGGCACTCTCACACGGTGGCTTGTTGTGCTGCTCCCGGAGCACAGCCCTTCCAGGGGGCTGTAGGCCAAAAGCGGCGGTCGTTCCATAGTGCAGGTGGTGAAAGCAAAGCAATTCACCCCAAGGCTGCTTGCAGGACGCTTGAGGGCATCCCTCCTGGTGGTGTTATGATGGCAGGGCCCTCCTTGTTTTGTTCCTCTCTTCTGCTGCTCCTTTGTGTTTATACAGTGGTCCAGGGAGAACGGTCAGCTCTCTTAGCTTAGTAACCCCCATACTTAACATAAGAAATTCAGATCATTGGGAGTTTCCCTTAAAATAGCTGTGACCGCTGTAAATGAATAATTATTAACTTGCCTGCTCTGAAGAATATAATCCCTGTTATTTAAACACAGAAACCAGGAGTGTGAAGAAATAGTGATTTGGCCAGTGCTACTATCTCATTGGCGCAGAACTCTGATGATCCCCATAGTGTCCTATCCAATTCCTTTTTTTGACATATTGTCAGGAAGCATTTCCTAACCTAAAAACTGTATTGTCTCAACTTAAACCACTTTGGTTTAGCAAATGCAATTTTAGTGGGCAAGTTGTGTCCCTTTGCAGTGTGCCTGTAAGGTTAAGGGGGTATCCAGAGGAGGGGTACCTCAGTCTAAGCTGTCACGCAGACTTGCCGTGTGCCAGCCACTCGTCCGGAGCAGCTCATACGGGTAGTCCCGTAGTGTTGGTTCTCAGATCCCTGCCTCTGCCGTGCTGCAGTGTACTCATGGGTAATGCCTGGTTTATCCCAAAGTAATTTCTGCATCAGCCTGTACCTTTCTCTAGGCAATCGGGAAGCTGGGTGTTGTCATGTGAGTGGTAACATATGCAAAGTTGCATGCGTGTCAAACCAAACCCAAGCGGTGCAGCTTTGTGTAGACGTGAACGGTTCCCAAAGCAGTGCCCTCCCTGTCACTCTGCTGATTCTGCTGCTTTCTCTGTGAGGTTTTCTTACCCGTGCATGATCTAGGAAGTTGCAGTCTCTTGTGTAACCATATGTACTTCTTAGACAGTGCTGTGCAAATAGATAAATCTTACTTTGCCTTCAAAATGTGGCAAGACTTGAGCTTTTCCATCTCTCTTACTGCTCTGCACTCCAGGGCACCGAACATGAAATCTTACCTCTCTGCTCATGGATTTCACATTGATTCTTCTTAGCCTCATAGATTCCTCTGCCTTTAAGGGGATTGCAGAAGGGCGACAAGATGAGGGGTGATGAGCACAAGCTGAAACACAGGAAATTGCACTTGAACACAAGCATGGAGGAACAGGGGATGCAGGAGGAGTGGGGAATCCAGCAGAGTATCACACTGTCTCCTGGAAAATCAGCAGGCGCACGTGTGGGGTGACAAGGGGAGTACGAGTACCTTTCCTGCAAGGCCTTCAAACCTTGCCCATTTATTCTGTCTTCTTTGCCAGTCTTACTAGCTTATTATGAATTACAGTGTCATGCTGGATCAGATCAGATGCCCAATATATATTAGCAGTCAGAGGATGTTGATCTAAATTACACTATTACTTGTCTCTTTCATGATTGCAATTAAATTCTGTCATAGACTAATATATAAAACTCTGCCGTGTTGTTAGAACATTTTACAGCTCTAGAAAACAACAGATTCAAACAAATTCAATTTTCTAATGAAGATCAGAAAAGGTATGGTACCTTCTTCACCCCCTATAATCACCACCAACAACTGTTACACTTCTGAGGGAAGACATGCTCTTTACTTTGTGTGTGTGAAGAGTGGTCAGGGAGGGAAAGCTAAGGGAAGGACATAAGGGCAAATTTGGGACTGGCATTATAAAGTCAACAGGAAAGGTGAACCCCTGCTGTGCTGCTGGGTAGGGACGAACAGTCACGTTGTCAGCATGATTTAGGTTGTGATCTTCAGTGAATTGCATCTGTGCATCGCTGTGACAGGGTATCTTGGAGTTAAAAGCCTGCCCTCTAGACCTGCCTGCAGAACTAGTGTCCAGCTTAAGGTTTAGGAGTACTTTGAGTTTTACCTCTTGTTCTTGCATGTAAGTATCAGGAGAAGTCTGATTTCCTGACCTTACACAGGACAGTAGCTATAACTACGGGAGAACTGTAGCTTTCGTGCATTCTGGGGTTAAGAGCAGTCCTATGCTCTGTTATTTCCCAGCCCACCCAACCTGTGGGAAGAGTAGCGCCAGTCATGTAGCATCAGATGCTTCTGCAGTGTGAATAAAAGACAGCAGCACCAAGCTGCTGACCGAGGCGTGTGGAGATATGTTTCTCCCAAAAATACTGGGTCATGTTTTTTTTTTTCAAGTCCAGGCTGTGTGATGCCATGTCAAAGATGGAAGTATTCCTGGTGACATTTGGTGAAAAATAGAAGAAAAGAGCTGGCAATATTTTGTTATTTGAGAGATTTGTGGAGCCTGAATGCTGCTCAGAAGTTTGTGAATCTGGCCTTGCACCAGTGCTGTCAGTGTGCAGGTCTAAAAATAGACCTTGTCATTTTTGTGGGAGATCCAAATGGTGCTGTGCAGATCCTGGTAATAAATCACCAGATTACTCTGGCTGTTTCAGTGCCTTTTTGCTCCCAGACCACTTTCCTGGAGATCAGTTACAACTTCAGAGTCTCGGGAGCAGGAGCTTACACCAGTCTGCCAGCAAAAAGTTCCTCCATTTTCTTCCTGTTAGTGCTATGTATCTGCATGTAATCTGGGACATAGGTTTATATATTTATAGCTTGTTGGAAATCCATATTGCATTTAACAAAGCTGCATCAAGCAGAGGAGCTTCTTCTTCTCAGTTGAGAAGATAGGGACAGGGGAACTAGCATCTTTGCACATTATAAACGTGAACCTCCTGTCAAAAATAATAGACTGGAGCTTAAAACTGGAATGAATATGACCAGGGTGCACTTGTTTTTACACACATTAAAAAAAAAAAAAAAGTGCACGTTTAGAGTGAGAAGTAACCCTTCATTTTAGTTGTCTCATATGACAGACATTTTAGCACTTGATGAGTGGCCTGAATATGCTTGGTCAGTAGTTGCTGGAGAGCAGTACAAATTCCTAGATATGGATGGTTAAGCTTAAGACAGGTGATAATTAGTCTGGTTATCAACATAAAGCTAAACTCGCTGTGTTTCATGGGCATGAGGAATAGGAGCTTTATACGACTTCAATTATACAACTTTGAAGGGAGCAGACCGGACTTTATTGCAATAAACCTCTGAAATAATTGATTTCATAGTGTGGTTATTGGTGTACGGAGAAAAGCTGTCACGATTATCACTGTCTCAGCCACATTGCTGTCTCATTCCCAGCTTTTTCTGCTGGAGTCATAGAAACTGCAGACCTGATTCAGTGAGATTTTCTGTTCCTGATCCTGGAAACCAGTTTCAGAAGGGCTCTTTCTGGACACAGGGATAAACCTCCTTGGCATAGATTACAAGAAAAGAGGATCAAATGCATTGGGCTTTTTAGGTGCTGGTGGTTCCAAAGAAACACACAAAACTCCTGAAGCCCTGGAGCATGCTTAAAATATATTTTTTTCTTTTTTATTCTTCTTTTTTTTTTCCTCTGTGATGTGTGTAGAATACATGGCTAGAAACCCTCAGAGGAAAGCAGTCTGTGACTTCCAAATACTGCCAGCTGGGTTGGCTTTCATTGGCATTCAGGAATACTGCTGCTGTTCAAACCTCCTGCCAATGCATTTTTCTTTGAAACAGTCTTCTCTTTATCTAATCATTGAAAAAATAAAATAAAATACAGAGCAAAAACAACTACTTAAGTGGAAAACCAAGAATAAATCCTGAGGCAACAGTGGCTGGTGGCTTTAAGACCCCATAAATTGCATCCATGAAATGGCAGTTGTCCAATCTGCCCTGCTTTTGGACTTACAATATTTGACTTGTTTTCTCCAAAGAATAAAAAGAACAAGTGTTCATGAGACCCATTTAGTTGCAAATTATTTTCCCCTTCTTCCGCCTACTGGTAGTGTAGTATCAAAGATATGTTTTTCTTTGTACATATTCCTAAAAATTCTGCTCTGCATGCCATTTTTTCCCCTTGTTGCTACAGTGTCAGTATCAGTGGCAAAAAGCCTTGATTTTAGGGTTCATTGTTGGGATGCTTTTATAATTGTGAATTCTATCTAAACTGAAATGGTAATGATATGGAGAGAACCTATATTATATGTTCCTAATGGAGACGCATGCTGGGGCAGTTGTGACCTTGCTTATAAGCTGAGTAAACTAGTGGGTTAAGAAATTGCTGATTCATTACTTAACAGTTTCTATCATGAATAATCTTTTATAGATGTTCTCCTGTGAGTCCCTGTTTCAGTGGATAACAGTGATACTCTGGATTTGGAGATACATGGGCTCCCATCACTGTAGAGCTCACACTATTGAGTTCCCTTTCTTTTATCTGAAATATAAATGGCACATGTCTCTTGATGTCTCGTAGGCATTTCTTGTTGATACACCTTAAACAGGGTACTTGGCTTAAACAGGTTCATTGTGTAGTAGCAGCTAAATCTTCATTGTCAGAAATGTAGAATCGGTAGAAATGGCATTTCCAAGCCTAATGGCCATGCTTGTTCTGAGAGCACAGCATCTATCAAAACAGTTATCTTGCCTTTGTGTTGTTCCAGGGAACAGTATTAAGAAATGGCACAGAAACCTTCGAAGCCTGGGAAGATCCTCCTCCACCAGTCTACATGCAGTTCTACTTTTTTAATGTGACAAATCCTTTAGAAGTGCTTCAAGGAGCTACTCCTCTTGTGGAGGAAGTAGGGCCATACACCTACCGGTATGTTTTGTTTTGTTTTTAATAAAAACAAACCTATTGGTTGTGAGGAGTCAAAGAAGCGGGAGGACATTGGGGATCCCATTCTAGCAGAAAACCCAGCAGTTGATGTGTGCTTGAAAGCTTCTCCAAGGAAGAATGGGTGGTCATGTGCCACTTGGACACCACAGCTAGAGTGAGACAACCTGCAATCTGTTCCAGATTCAGACGATCAGTTCTGTTTAATTTGGGGAAAAGCATTAAAAATGCTCCTGTGCTGCTTTTCCTTAGCTCCTCCGACCCGCAGGAAGTTCTCTGCATACTGGGCTGCTGCAGGATGCAGAAGGCAGTGACTGGTTGGATGATGTTTTGAAATATGTGGTGATGACCACTTGCATCAACATGCATAATCATGTCATTCATGTTTTCACTTGGAAATTAATTCCAAGTGAATATATAGCAAATTACATCAATTAAATATGATGCTAGTGAGATTCCTCATCCAGCTCTCACTTATCCTGCTTAGGTTCAGATCTAGCTACTGCTTTTTACAGAAAGCACATGCAGTGATGGAGCTTGCTGTACCTCCTGGACTCTTCTTGAATGTGATTAAAACACATATCATGAGAAAATGATGAGAGTTCTCCCTGTTAGTCTCACTTCTGGTCATTAACAATCACTCAAACCAGGCAGCAGTTTAGTGGCAGAAGGAGCTGACTTTACCTAAGTTGCAAAATGACTCGGGATCACGCTGTTCTTGCTAGAAAAAATCCTGAAGGATAAAAGGGAGAGCCTGACAATTAGCCAGCAGTTCCTTTCTGTCAGGCAGATGAGTGGGACACGCTCGAGATGTCACAGAACTACATGAAGCCACCCAGGCCCATGCCCAGGCAGCTCTGTGAAGCTGTGCTGCTAAGAAGGCACCGAGGGGAGGGACTGGACTGGTGGCATAGCTGGCTGGCCTGCTCCGTGCCTGCGGAGAGGCTCCCTGGGAAGCCTTCCCTGCAGCACGCAGGGAAGCTCCCTGCCTTGTTTAGTGCTGCCGGAGCCAGGGCGGCTGCGCATGCTGGTGTTTTCTGTTTAGTTGCTTCTGGCTTGGGAGCTTTGCCTGCTTTTGACGTGTCTCAGCAGGATTCGATTCTGTTGTGCTCCGCTGACAGAAGAAACGGGAATTGGGAAGGGGCGTGCACTTTTCCAGCAGATTCTTGAATCCTCCCGTGGCAGTCGCTGCTGACTGTACGGAGTGCCAGCAGTGGGAGGCGTAGGGAGGAGACGTGCAGGGAGAAGGAGGGGATGTTGCAGACACATTGCGTGCTCAAGCCAGAGGCTAAATACCGAGTCTGTCTCACAGGCCTGGTGTGGCAAAGCTTTCAATAAACAGTTAAATTTCACCAGGCAAGGCTCCTGAAGCACCGTAAAATGAAATGTACAGTTGTTGTTATGAAATGGGGGGTTAGGGAGAAAGGCTGGAAGGGAACCATCTCAGACAGGTGAGGGGGGAAGCTCTCGTGAGAGATGGAGCCTACGCGAGGCAGCTGAAGTGAATCACTTCCTGCATGCCTAAGCTTGAAGCAGTTCCGAGTTTTACCCTGCATTGGGTAAAACAGAGGTGGGTTCTGTAGCAAAGGTATAGCAGTGCATGTCTTTCTCAAACTTAGCAGTTGGATTTACAGCATATAAAATAATTCATTAGAAAGTAGAAGCTGCTTATCTGCCCAAGCCTACTGAGTCCTGAAGATCACTCTAATATTGACTTGTCTTGCCTGCATGTACAGTTTTTTGTCTTCAACATTTGAGGTCTTCCTACTAAGTATACCTGATCAGGGAGTATTATTTTCTTCTCTAGCTCTTTTAGAATAGCAGAGTCTTCTCAGGTTAACTCTGGCCTATTTTAGGACAGTCACTTCACATCTGTCCTTTCACATCTCCTCAGCATTAGACTCTAGAGCAAGTCACTGTACAGGAGGCTCTTGACAAATCAAACTGAAAGTGTTTCTGGACCAAAATGTTCCCAGCTGGCAGTAATTCTGATCTGCTGTTTGTGTAAGGGAAATGGGAAATGATTGGGTTTTAATAGGAGAAGTTTTATGGGCCTGTCCAGCTTGCTTTAAATAGAAAAGCTGAACCAAAGTAACCCTTAATGCTGCATGTCAGGAAGCTGCATTAACAGACCTAGTCTGAGGGAGAACCTGGGATCTAACAATGCATGAAATGCAGCACAGCAGCATGTCTGAGCGCTTAAAATTTACTCAGGAAGCAAGGTAATGTAAAAGACAACAAACTATTAAGTGAATATGGACTTGTTAAATACAGTCCATTTCCCCTGAAATTTCCACCAAAGGTTCACACCATGAGTAGCCAACCTGTTACTTCTGTTTTCTGGGTTAATGAAGACAAATGGATCACCCGTTTAAGACCCAAGCCAGCCAGTTCTCAGAATTCTGGTTCTTGTTTGTAAGATGGTAGTGCCAACGGATTGAATTATGGTTATGACATATGTTTCAGAATAATTAAAGTCTGACTTCCTAGCCAGGACAGCATGTAGCATTTGATGTTTTTATCTATTAGATTGGCTTGCCAGCAATCCTGGGTTCCCTTTGATGCTTGTCTCAGTGCTTCGACACTAACAAGAGCAACCTCCCAGGCCATGAGCAGTTCAGGGCAAAAAATCAGTTGATTTTTGTTGTGTCCAGGATTCCTGTGTCAGAAGAAGAGCCACCACGAGGTTTATTTGGCAGTTGTGTTATATGTAAGCCCAGAAGTCCTAGTGCAAAATACTTAGAAGTAGAAAGTCTTGATAGGTTCTTAGGTCGGGCTAATGAGACTTAAACAAATCTTACACCTTTTTCTGTCTCAGAGTGAATTTTGCCTGTAGCAATGAGGCAGAAGTGTAAATTTCAGTCTGTATTTCAAGGGCAGACCCACATGAAGTGCCAGTAAATCCTTCTGTACTGTCATTGTCATCTTTCCTCATAGGTTTTTTAAAGACGTGGTAAATGTATAAGTGCAATGACTGTGTGGGTACCATTTCCAAAAACAACCTATAAGGTCTCATTGAGCTCACATTGGCAC
>NW_010576732.1:215571-225734 GCF_000705375.1 Tinamus guttatus
CGCTCTTCAATTTGCCACGGAGGTGCTGCTCCTTCTCTACCAAGAATCCCTGTTCACAGTGCGCAGTGTGCATGAATTACTGTGGGGCTACAAAGACAGGCTTCTGTCGACCATTCATCTCTTGCATCCTGAGATTGATCCAGAATTTGGCTTCTTTAATAAGGTAACTGGTATACGAGATTTTCAGAGGCTTATATAAGAAGTGGTGTCGTTGCTACCAAGCTGGGATTCTTATTACTGATGAGTTGAGGCCAGGAGATGAGCTGCAGGGATAGCAAGAGGATGGCCCCGCTTCAGTTTGCCTCTATCTGGGTAGTAGGTTGAAGCAGAGCTTTGAGTGTTTTATTTCTCTTTTCATTCTCAGGTAAGCAAAAGCTTTCCTCTACTGATGTAAACCCTCTCACTTTGCCCGTGGTTGCCTGAGTAACACGCTCTGTGGGGCCGGTTATGCAAACTACTAGAAAGTTTTCCTGTCCAGTTTCTTTTGTGGTAGTGGATTGAATTTGCATGTTGTTTCTGTGCTGTAGCCATTCCTGGCTTCCACAGTATTTCTTGTTGCAAGCCCGTCTGGACTATGAGGACCAAACTTTTCTTGAAAAGAACCTAAGCACCACATATGTTCTCCAAGAAGTTTGCGATTTTTGTCAAGGGATGTTTGTTTTAGTGAAAAATTCCAAAGGAGAAATATTACACTTCCTTCCCTTGGTTTGAGAGGTATGAAGATCTAGTTTAGTCACTTCCACCTCATTATATTCAGGCAGACTTGAACAAATTGCACTGACTTCAGGGAAAGTCGATCACTCCCAAGGCAGATTTGAAGAGCAATGAGAGGAGAGCTTAGATGGCTGGCACCCCGTTGTAGTTACCAGCCAGGTGTTGCAGAATGAGTAGAGTGATTAAAAACTCATGTTTCTCTTCTAGATGAATGGAACTGATGATGGAGAATATGTTTTCCTAAGTGGGGAAAGGAACTACCTTAACTTTTCAAGGATTGTGGAATGGAAAGGAGAAGAGTAAGTTTTTCCTCAGTGTGATCAGGCCTCTGTCAAAATCTGCCCCTCTTCACATTTCTGATGGACTTAAGCATTCCTTACAAAATGCTTCTTTTATTCCAAAGGTGGTGGTGGTTCTTAGCAGCTTTATTTTCATATAATGCCCCCACTGTGTTTTGTAACATATACACATGAAAAGAAGAGTGACATGTATAAGAGGAGCTGTTGTGGAGATATTCTTACTTCCCTATGGCTCTGTTCAAAGAAAAGATAAATGCAATTGATGCCGTTTTTAACTCCCCCTTTTTTTTTTGCTAGCAGACCCAAGACAGTAGGATTTAGGACCTACAGGTCTGATTCTCATTTGCTCGTGTGTCTGACTAGCATTTAAAGATCTTTTAACCCTTTCTCTCGCTGCTTCATTTACGTCAGGTCATTGAATTGGTGGACAACAAAGACGTGTAACATGATCAACGGAACAGATGGGACATCCTTCCACCCATTGATTAGCAAAGATGAAGACATTTATATCTTTTCTTCTGATTTTTGCAGGTAAGAAGAAGAGTATTTTTCTCAAGCTTTATGACAGAGCATTTAAATTTATTCCTATTGAGATTTCATGCTTTTCCTCCCATTATTTTATTTAATAGCATCTACGTTTTGCATACATTCATGCAAAGGGCAATATTTAAAACAAACAAACAAAAATGTAAAAAAAAAAAAACCCAACATGCATCAAATTAAGGATGAGCTGTGTCTAAATAAAAGTCAAGTGAAATTTTGAGAGAAGACTGGAAAGCCAGGCTGGACTGCCTTATCAGACATCTAATGAGGGGAATAGAAGCATTTATAGAAACGTTGCCTGAAGCTTCTTTCCCTCAAAAACCTTCCTCTGTGCCCTGCTTTTCTAGAGAACCTAGACTGCCCTATTTGGTTTACTGACTTGAGACAGTGCTGTTCAGAATGCAGCAAGATGTACAAGAGCTTTGTGTTTCCTTCCTTATATTTCACTTGCTGACCTCCTTCCTTCCAGGTTTCCATGTCTGTAAAGAACAAACCAGTCTGAAGTTCCTTATTTAAATTGACACACGTGTGTTAAACTAAATCTGGAACTTAGGAATTTGTTCTTCTTTTCCTTTTTTCCCTTGCTCAGCTGTGTTCTTTCACTTGTCCCTCACAGTAGCATGTAGCAGCACTGCTTAACAGGACACACAGTAATAAGATGGGTGCCAGAGTGAGCCTCAAATGCTGGTCAGGCATGGTTAGCGCAAGACTTTCCATTTTGTGCAGCAGCAGAATGACAAGATGTGCATGTGTCAATCAAAAGCCTATTGAATTTAATATAGAACACAATTTGAAGGAGCTTTAGGCCATTTAAGGGAGCTTTAGGCCAAGTAGTTTACTGTAAATTTGCAGGCATCTCAAGAAGAAATCTGCAGCAGATGACGGTGTTGCTCAACAAATCTGGATCTGTTTTTCCTTCCCTGCAGATCTTTCTATCTGGTGTATGATAGCTCAGGAAGCGTTGCAGGGATCCCAACCTACCGCTTTGTGCCCTCTCCCAAGGTGTTTGCCAACACTACCGTGAACCCGGACAACGCTGGATTCTGCGTGCCGCCAGGAAACTGTCCTGGCACCGGCGTCCTCAATGTCAGCATCTGCAAACAAGGTATGTTGCCAAGCGGGTGAAGCAGACTGTGAGGACAGCAACGTATTTCTCTTCTTGTCTGAAATAACATGAAGACAATTTGACAGAATATACCTGTCAAGTTGTGACTGTGCTCAGTGAAGTCAGTCACCAAGAACTGGACTGTTGGTTTGTTGGCTGTAAAATTATAGTAGTGAGGAAACGTGGTCCAAAGGGTTTGTGTGAGCTGCCATCTGTTTGGCAGTGGTGTAGCTAAAGGAAGCAGAGGAAATGCAAGTACCAGGATCCATACTGAACAGCTTGGGTAGTTACACTCCATTCCTACCCAGGTGGCTTTTGCAGCTGAGTAGCTGAATGAAAACAAGGCGAAAGACCCCATGCCAGCCTGAGACACGAAGCCGTGTGACTACTGCAGGAGAGTATATCTGGCTTCCTCTGAAGACAGCAGATCTGAGCGTCAGTTCTGTAGCTCCAGAAGAGACCTTCTCTTTTACAATAGGGCAGATTTTTGGGGTCGTCTAAGAGCAACTTGAATTTGAGTAACCTCTTGGAGTCCTGCTTTGCCTTCGTAAAATGGTGACTTTCTCTCTTTTCAGGTGCTCCAATATTTCTATCAGCTCCACATTTTTATCAAGCAGATGAAAAATTTGTTGAGGACATAGAGGGCATGCACCCAAGAAAGGAATATCATGAGACATTTGTGGACATCAATCCTGTAAGTAGGACCTTATTATTATTTATTATTATTGATACAGGTAAGTCCAAAAACAGAGGTGTAGGTCTCCTCTTTGAATGATATCAACATAGCCCCATGACTTCAGGGATGCTCTGCTAGTTTCTATTGAATTGATCTGTTGGTGTTTCCTTGTGTAGAGCAAGTTCTGATGGATAACAAGAATTAAAATGCTTGTTTGCTTTGGCTGTGCAACTAAATATGCCATCAGATGGGGTCCAATGAAGAGATGCAGGAGTTAAAATATTGCCCAGCAGCAGATAAAGCTTTTTTTTTTTTTTTTTTTTTTCATACATCTTTCTACCTCATTACTGCATTTGACTTGCCTTGCTGTGACCTCAGGGGCACTCGGTCACTTCCAAGCTAGTGTCACTCCCCAAGCTGAAGCAGCTAGCTGTGGCCTAAGAGAGCAAAGCAATAAAGATGCAAGGGACGTTGGACTCAATTTAGATAGCATGGAGTCACATAAGTAGAGGTACAGAAATGTGGTGTCTGTGTCAATTAGGGGAGTGCGCAGAGTTCTTGGTAATCTCACTGTGGGATGACAGAAATAAATGGAGCCAGCGGCTCCAGTTCGTTGTTTGTGCCATACTGGAAAAGAAGAAAACCTGCCATGTTGCTCAGAGCTAACTCTAATGAAAGCAACACAAGAATCTTAATGTTGTGCTTAGTTTGAGGGTAAAATGGGAGTCCTTATAAGCTGGCCCTTAGTCAGTCCTGTTCCTTTGCGTTGCTAGCTTTTAAGTCATGAAGGTAGCAGCTTGGTAAACAACAGGTCTTGCCCCTGCTTTTCTGGTTTGTTACCAGTCTGAGAACAGTATGTGAATTCTGTTCATGTGCCCTGTCCAGCCTCACAGCCTTAGCAGCACCCTGCTCGGCAGCTACCCAGGGGCCCATTCCCTGGGAAAGCAGAACTGCTTCTGGCAGTGCCTTGGAGAAGTCGGAGTTGATGAGCAGACCAAGTAGAGCATTTTATTACCTAGTGGACTGGGGTTTTACACTGTTCCCTAAACGCCCACATCTGGCTGCAGGCTGAGGCAAAGAGCAAAATCATGACCTACTTAGTTGACAGAAACAGAGTACTGTGACTCACGGAGCTGTTATGTGCAGCAAAAGCAGCAGGAGGAAATCGCTTAGTTCCTCTCTCTTGGCTCCTGTGCATGTGCTGTTTGGGATGTCAAAGCCCTTTCTGTTGCATAGCTTCTGTGGGTGTTCACTCTCGTTCCCTGTGGTCAGTAGTGACAGGCCATAGTCAGCTATCTGTTTTTTTCCCTTTTTTAAAATAAAAGTTTGTCTTATGGTAGAGGCATGAGAGCTCATGAAAGCAGCTCCTGCCTTATCCTCAGGAATTTGTACCTACTAGTTAACCTCTCGACAAGAGAGATCAGGCGCTTTAAACCCAAGCTCAAATGGTCACAGAAATGCCTAAAATGCCCCGCAGAGATTCTGCAGCAGTACTGAAGGAGCAGAACAAGCAGCTGGATGTGCTTGCCTATTCCAGAACTCCGGCTGGATCGGAAGGAAGGAGGATTCCTCTGTAGCCTGACTGCGAGTTTGCACAGCACAGGCAGCACGATGGCCCCTTCTCTCCCTTGTAGCCTCTTGATATCGCTTTAGCTTAAGTGGCAGCCTGGAGTCTAGATACATGAGTTTCAAGAGTATATTGGTGAAGGGATACAAATTATACCGTCAAGTGGGTCTTTTCTTCTTTCAAACACTGATCTGCCACAGGTCCAGCTCAACCAGTACACATACTGTGTCACTGGCCTCCAAGCAGGTCCACACTGGTGTAAATATTAGGTTGGCATACCTGTAAATTCTTTTTATTTTATGTTTCTTCTTTTTAACTTGCTCTTCCTTTGTTCCCCAGCTGACAGGGCTGGTCCTGCGAGCAGCCAAGAGGATGCAGATCAATGTTCACGTCAGAAAATTACATGAATTTGTGTAAGTGTTCTCTGCTGCTGGGTGCATATCTCAAATCTGTTTAAAAGAGAGTTGTTGCAACTTATCAGTGTTCACATGGAAACCAAACGAGCAGGTATGACCCCAGACAGAGTCTGGCATAAGCAGCTTCTGAGCTGTTATTTATTGGCACAGCTTTGCTGTTTATTCTAACTTATAAATAAAACAACTCCCCAGAATCTTATTTTATCTGCCTGGTCCTCTTGAGTTGGTTGGTGACAGCTCTTTGTAATGCTACCATGTTATTTTTTCATGTCCAGGAGCTCTTAGATTAACACAGTTTATCAGTGAGCTGTAATTTCATTGCACCAAACTTTTATTTTTTTCACTTTTAGCTGCCCTCTGCCTGTCATACAGACAATAGTCGCAGTGTTAAACAAACATGAGGAACGTTCACCTTCAGCTTAGCTTAGCATTCCCACCACCTGAAACAAATTGGCCATTCAGTCTGTTAATAGTAAGCTTCTTACGGGTCCATCTTTTTCTCTCCACATCAAATCCTCAGGTTATGTTATTGTCCCCCCCAAAAAACTAGTTTCTACCTTGGAGGCTGAGATCATTCTAACAACAATAATGACAGGCCAGAATTTCATTAGAGGCAGTTTCCTCGTTAGTTTCCCTTGTAATCAGCCTCCAGAAACTGTTGAAAAAGTTAATAAGATGTGAAACCATAATCTTTTCTTTTTCTTTTTTTTTTTACACAGTGAAACAGGCAACATCCGAACGCTGGTTTTCCCAGTAATGTATATAAATGAGGTAAATTTTGTTATTTATTTGCAATAATTTCATTTTATGCCTACAAAAACATTGTCTTTGAGCTGACCAAAAATACATCTATTTCCAGTTTTTCTTGGTGTTTCATGCAGTTAAAGATGGGAAGCTGTTGTGGGCAGACTGTTAGGCAGAATCCTGCAGAACACCCTCTGTCACATAGTCCTTGTAATTTTAAAGACCCTGACCATGGGCAAAAGGGCTCCTTAGAGGATCTGGGAGCTCACAGGATCAGGCTTTCTGTTGAGCAGATTTTTGTTTGCACTGCAGTTGTATCACTGAATTCATCAGTGATTCATTTGGTGAACCATATTATTCTTCCAGACCTATGTTGTTATGATCTTAAACTGAGCATTCAGAATCGCTGCAGACAAGGTATTCCCCTGACCACACAGGAGCCGGAAGAATTCTGGTCAGAGAAGGACTACCAAAAAGTAATAAAGCCCAGGCAGGGAGCTGAGGGAGTGTTGTTTCCCTGCTCTTCACAGCAATAAAATGCCTTACTACACACAAGAATAGAAATAAATCTTTTTTTCTGCGTTAATCCCCCTGTACTCCAGAGTGTGCTGATCGATGAAACATCTGCCAACAAACTCAAGCATGTCCTGCTGGAAGCCAGTGTTGTAACTGGAATCCCCTTCGTAATCATGGCTCTAGGAATTGTTTTCGGGATTGTTTTTATTGTGCTTGTGTGCAGATCCCGTGGCATAAGCGAAGAGGTAAGTAGCATTTGAACTTGTCCTTGTTTAGTCTGTGTTTGCATAGATTTGATTTTTATTTTGGTTGGGTTTACTTTTTCTGTATTCACAAACTTTTTTTTTTTAATATGTTATTTTTGTTTAAAATGGCCTCTCTAGGGAAGGGAAGTTTTAATAGACTCAGAATAAGTGCACCAAACAAAGGATTACAGCTAATACAAGAAACACGGTAAGGCAGGTAGTATTTCCAGTGCCTAATTTCCTTACCAATTGTAGTTTTAAAAAAAAAAAAAAAAAAAAAAAACAGCCTGTCTAGAGTGTCCTAACAGATAAAATGCAAGAAGTCCACCAGCCATGTTAAAGCTGATGCTAAACCCCTGCCATATAGGCAAGGCAGAGGAGCTGAGGTTAGATGAGTTTTGGACCCTTTGTTGAGAGAAATGGACTGGGATCTCTAGCAGGCTGTTTCCTCCCCATAGCTGCCCTGTTTTAGTGTGGTTTTGCTTGTACGGTGTTTGCTGAGTGTACCCTCGCAGCTGCCCAAAGCCCCTCACGCTCCGAGCGTCCGGCCAAGCTGTTCACATGCTTTGTCTTAGCCTGCGAGAGCCCGCGCGGGTTCAGTGTGCTGTGGCAGTGGCAGCAGCGGTGGCAGTTTGATGCCCTCCTGCAGCCTGATGTCCTCAAGCAGTGGCTTGAGGAACTGGATCTTTGGATCTCGCAGCTTCACTCTTGCGTTTTGCTCTGCTACTGAGGAAGCTTTCCCTGAGCAGTTGTGCTCTGGACCGTCGTTCAGATCCTGATCATTTTTCCTGGGCCCTTTTGAGTCTGCCTGTGGTCCTAGCAGGCTCAGACACAGGGTTTCCACTGCCTGAGGCCTCTGTATGAGATATTCCTGGCCCCGTATGTGTATCTTGATACCACCTCTCTTGGATGTTCTTGAACACTGCCCAGTAACTAAAAGAACTTTCATGCTTTTTCTACATTGGTTTTGTTGTCTTCCCCTTTTTTCAGAGCACTGAAGATGAAAGGGCTCCGCTCATCAGGCCATCCTAGTAGATTTTCCGTAACACGTGAGCTTGGAGAATAAACTTAGAGCTGACCTAATACCAACTACCACTACCCAGCGTTGTCCACTGTGGAGGAACGATCGTGTCAAGCAAAAATTCTCGTGGTATAGAAGAGAATCTGGAAAATGGTCAAAGGAGGAGACTTTTCTTACCAGCTAAGTTATAACTTAAAAACTATGTTTTAAAACTGCTCAAGATCCTGCTTTTTTTCAACTCTGCACTGTATTTGTACCTGCACTGACAGCCGTAGACGACCATAACCACTATATCAGTGAAAATAAAATGCCCTGGTTGATTGTAAGAATGACGCGGGTAAACTTTGCAAATGACCTTAGGAGTGCGGGCTGCGGAGTACCCTTTGGCAGGGTACTGAAGGCTACGGTACCACAGGCTCCTGTGTCACCCAGGAACACTTGAAAAAATTGCTGTAAGCCAAGTGTTGTCTTCTCATGTAGAGATCTACAGGCTTCTCAGTACCAGCGTGTTCTGACTGTTAAATCCTTTCACAAGACTGAGTTGTAAAGCTAATCCAAAAGGTTCACTGAAACTTAGTCAAATTTACCTAGCTATTGTGGCGGGGAGGGGAAAGCTGGCAATGATTTCAGTTGTTTTCCTTTTCACCTCTTACCTGTTGTAACTGTGCACAGGATCCCACTGCATGTTAGTGACACATTTATCCCCAAGTTGTTTTTTTTTCTTCAACTTACAGAACAAAACGCAGCCTTGTTCTTGGTGGTGGAGGGAACAAAATGGTGTTCTTGTTTTCTTTGATACCTATGTCACATTTTCAACTGTGTGGTTTAATGTGAATGAAGACTTGGCAGTTACATTTATTGTTTAGGATGCAAGCAGACTTCCATATTAAGGTATGTGTATGGCCTGGAAATGCCAAAGCATTTTTTAACTTTTAATTTTTAAAAACAAAAGTGTTTTTCCCCAGTGAAAAAAGTATTGTCATTGAGAATTATTTCTATTAGATTAAGATAGTGAATCAAATTTTAAAATGTATTATTTTCTTCAAAACAGAGGCAGTTTTGGTTAGTCTTTTTGCTTAGCTGGCCAGTGGCTCAGCAGCGTTGTTCACCTGGAGGCAGTTTCATGGTGATTACAGGTATTTATTTTCCGTGTTGTTGAAAAGCACCAGCCACAGCCTGAGGCTCTCACAGTACTGCAGTTCTGGTCCTGTCTGCTCCATGCAAGGGGCAGAATGCCAGAGCTTAATAAATCCATATTTTGAGAGAATCTGTCTTGCAGGAAAAGTCCAGGGGATTTTTTTTTTCGCTAGTTACCTGACACGGAGTTCCCCTGGGAGAGCTTGCCCTCAAATTATGGTGTCAGGAAGAGGGCAGGGGAAAAAATGAACCCAACATGAGGCAACTCCCCCTGCTAAGGTAATGGTCCTTGTCAGCCAGACATCGTGCGGGTATGCAGAGACACCAGGCTGTGCGGCTACCCTGAGGAGCCCAGCAGAGCCATGGAGTGAGGATTTCCTTCCTGAGTCTGGGTGCCCTGACTTTCAGCGGGACCCCACTTTCAGTCTTAATTTTTGTCTTAATAATTAAGAAACAAGCTTATTTCTAGAGCTGCCTTCTGCACCGCCGGCGCTTTGGCCAACGTGGCTTCTGTCACCTCTGAGGCAGATGGTGGTGACTTCAGGCCCGGGGCAGGTCTCGAGGACAAGGGAGCAAGACAGAGCCTGACATAGGACTAAAGAGGTGCCATCCCCATTCCTGGGGCTTCTTCCTGAGCCACTGTAACCTGTAACAGCGGACAAAGACTTAGCCCCTCACAGCAAAATGTGTAAATGTATTTGGGAAATGGTTACAGAATTTTAGACAGAAGCAAGCCTGCTGCTTTGGCTGGTACTTTACTTCCTTTGGAGTTTATTAAACCAATATGTTGCCCTGCGCTGCCTTGTAGCAGAATCTTGCCCCTTCTTTGTAGAAGACGCCAGCTGTCCGGGGCAACAGCTCCCTCGCTGCGGTAGGGATGGCGGTGGTTGGGTGTCCACGCTGGGGGGACGGTTATCACCCAGGGTTTACAGCACTGCTTGTGTGTGACCGGTGCTCTGTACCACACCGGGCTCCCTTTTGTTCTCTGCTCTGTGTAAGCAAAACACTAAACCTTGTATTTTTCTCCCCTGGGCACGCTGTGTGTGTGATGACTGCTACCAACACTCCCGAGGGAGGGTCGCTGATGCGGCCGCCCCGGCGGCAGCTGCGTGGGGACCCGACTCCCAGCGCGCAGCCGAGGGCGGCCGGGGCCCGGCGCCGCGGCGCTAATAACGGGGCA
>NW_010576732.1:226097-251918 GCF_000705375.1 Tinamus guttatus
GTAACGGTCGCCTGGGCGGAGGGCGGCTCCGCTGCCTGTGTCCCCCGCGCAGCTCGGGGCCACTTTTTTCCCCCCCTCTTTATCTAGTTACTTATTTTTGATTTATTTTCCCCCCGCTTGCCTCTGTCCCTCGTGGGCGCAGGAGCAGGCAGGGGCGCGTCACTGCGCGGCGGCCGCCCTTTCTGTCACGCTAATACTCCTCTAAGGGTGACACGCTGATGCGGGCCCGCTCCTGAGCGCTGGAAAACGCTTCCAGGCTTGTCGAGAATAAAAGGCCTTTTTCCCCCCACCTTTTTTTTTTTTTTCGTTGTTGCCGTCCAGTGACAGTGAAACATGGCAGCAGAGTGCAAACCGGAGCTTTCCAGCTCCTGTTTAGTAAAATTATACTCAATCAAGTGGGTTGAGCGGTTGTCGTGCCTGTGGGTGGCTTGTCATCGCTGCCGGTTCACTGTGGGTTGATACAGGAGCCCTTGTCTGGATCGTGCCCATATGGTAGGTACTGACCTTCTGGCCCCTCCAAGGGGCAGAGAGAGACTCTTGCTGCTCTTACAGGTGGTCGTTGGGTTTCCTGTGCGTGCAGACCCTGCGCCCAGGCGTTCCCCGTTGTCTGCCTCACACGAGGCCCTTTCCTGGCTACGGGTACTGCATATTAACCCATGTTTCCTAGCCTAGAAAAATCTGGGTACGTCAGGTGAAAACATCTGGGCAGAGAGAAGCCGAGAGTCCACCTCGGTGCTGGCTGGTCCAAAGCGCTCGTCATCAGAGCTGTGGCTCTGCTGAAGATGATCCCACAGCTCTGGTGATTGTGGCTGGACGGCCACAGCGCGCGGCGTTGCCCAAAGGGCGCCTTGTCCTCGCGTGCCCGGGCGCTTGCGAGCTGACTGTACCGCTGTCCTGCTGGTGCTGATGCCACCGTAGCCAGCAGTTGTAGGGGGTTTAAAAGCACCAGTAGTGGAAATGCTTGACTGCACGGAAACTCTCATGTTTAGCTTTGAAACAGAACCGGAAAATTCAGCAATGTTTTATACACGGCCCAGTAGTGATGCGAGGAGAGCACATCAAACATTAAGCTTGCAGTTGTCCACCTTGTGTTCAGTAAATGCTAGTTAATATCTGTTAACTTTCTACTCTCGTTTTTTAACTATGCCTGTCTTGGCCCTGGTGATGGAAAAATATTTTAGCTTTTACTTGCTGAACCTTCCTTTTACTTCAAACTAATGTTGCCTTGCTCTTTTTTGCTTCCCGCTTGTCAGGATTTGGTGGGCTTGAGACTGCAAACTCCACTGCCAGTGGGTTTAATTTTGGGGGTTTCGGCTTAACTGCTAATCCTGCAGTGAATTTTAATATCGGGAATTTTGGTGTTTCCACTACCTCCACTCCACCATTCAATTTTGGTAACAGTCTGGCAAGTGCAGGTAGATAACGCATACATGCTCGTACTATAATGAATGTTAATAGCAGAGGTCCAAGAATTATTTTCTTAACTGAGAGTCTGGATTTAGTTCTAATCTTACTTTGTATTCAGGGGGAATTGGACATAAAAGCTGTGAAATCGGAACGGGTTTGGGAGCCATAGGCTTGTAGATTATTTTGCCTATTAAATTCTCAAGAAAAAAGCTGTTGAGGGGCAAAAAAAATCGTCTGTCAAACTCTCAATTGCTGAAACAGAAACAAATCATGGAATCCTTCCCATTCTGCCTAAAGTGAAGCCTCGATTACCTGTCTGAACTGAAACGCCCCCTCTCCGTTCAGATCTGGGCAATGGGGAGTAATTGCAGAGTTGGTCCCTAGTGCCGCGTTTCCGTATGAGAGATTCTTGGACTGCTGCGGTCACGTTTTCCATCCTTCCCATGTCGTCTCATTGGCCTCCTGTTGGTTGTCCTCAATGCACCGGTCGTTTCTGTGGAGAAACAGATTTTATACGATCAGCACAAAAGTAACTGGCCTCTCTGGAGCCTCGGGGTCCCGAGCGGAGCTCTGAAGGATGTCCAGGCGGCCTCCAAAAGAGCCTCTGGGCAGTGGGTGGTTTCTCTGCCGTGTCTACACTGGAGCTGTGTTACAAAAAGCATTCACAGTCCAGTGTGGATCCCTCGATTCTGAGTAATCGGCTGATATAATTCCACTTAAATCTCTTCCATTCCACGTGGGAGTGCTCGACTGCACAGCATCAGCCCCTGGCTCTCGTTGCAGCTGCTCGTATAGGAATTCTGCTCATCACACGCACAATGTCTCTGTGCCCCGCATTGCAGCGCGCTTACCTGTCCCGTTGTTCCGGATGGGCTCGGGATTCGGCAAGAATCATGCAAAGCGAGGTGCCTATGTCAAGCATTTATTCAGGTGAAAGCACATAAAAGAAGCAAAGTACGGATAGTTACTCAAGGGGTAATACTTGCCAGCAGGATACTGAGACCGAACATCCCCTCAAGGTGGCAGATTAGTAGAGGGTTGCTGACAGGCTGCTAACTCGGCGGGCGTCCCAGCAGAGACAACATAGGCCTCAGTGTTAGGAGTCTCTCCCATTCTCAAGCTGGCTCCAAGCCCGGTGGAGCAGCTGCCTTCAGCTGTTTTTGGAGGAGGTTGGCTGTGAACCTGGCTGGGCAGCCACCTCCACGCTCCTTATCGCTCAGCCCAGGCGGGCAAACATCTTCTGTCTCAAGGCCTGGATTCTGTTTCGCACAATAGTTTTATGACCTTACGAATCATACAAATTTCCACCTCCTATATATCCGGGCACCCAAAGGATCTGACTTGGTTTTCACTTGGTGCGAATGCTGTGGAACTGTGTTTCTTGAGCTGAATTTGAGCAGTTCCTCAAGACAGCTTGGATTCTTGTTTTTACTTAGTAGTTTGCAGATTTAGATCCTTTTCTGAGGGCGGACACAAGTTGTGAAGCTCTCTACAAGTTGTGCTATGTGATGGTACTGCCAGTACAGCTCCTCACGTCCAAGCAGGACTGACCCTTGAGTGTTACAGGGAACAACTGCTTGCGTCCGGTCGTACGAAGCGTGATGCTGAAGGACAAAATGCAACTGGAAGTTAGTTTTGGTTTCTCTTTTTTTAATCTTTTATTTATACAGGAGTATGGTAAGTGCATAAGTAAGTCTAAGGACGCAGCAGTTGTATGTGAGTTTACATTTGCGGTCAGCATGCGAGCTAGCTGTGGCAGCGCCTGCTCCTCACGTGAGCCCAGGCTTGAGGCAGCCGGGCACGGAGCTGCTCGATCCTGTGCAGCTCAAGGGGCCGAGGACGGTGCTGGCAGAGGCAGGAGAGCCCCAGCCCAGGGGGCATCAGCGGAGGGGAAGGCCACGTCTCCCTGTCCCGGGAGCCACGTGCTGCTGCTCCCTTGGGCAAAGCGCAGCCCCGTGTCTGCGATGAATCCCGTGGAGCAGCCGCCTGCTGAGCGCGTGAGTTGAGCCGCTGTTTCCCCGCTGTTGAGCCCTCACCTCGGGCTGCCCGCGCGCAGGGAGCGGCGTGGCCGGGACGGCGCTGCTGCTCGGGCCCGGTGGCCGTGCGCGCCTCAGGCTCACCTGCTTCCTGTTGTTGCTCGTAAGACTTACAATGCCTTAGAAACTCACAAGATACCAGACCACTTGCTAAACAGCCAGCAACAACGTCATCAAAAACTGTTCCTGAGAATGACTGAGAGATCCTAGCATTAGTTGTAACCATTGATGAGGACAGCATGTCTCCATAGGAAAGGACTAGCCTGTTAACTACTGCTTCTTTATTATTATTATTTGCATTTCTTGCACAGCACAGATGTGTTGGCTTTCTGGTTTGCATTGTCTTTCCCATTCCCGTGGATAATGAACCACTAACCATGATCAGTGTGAAGTCTGTGCTTGTAACATTCGGCATCCATTTGTCCCCATCTCCACTCATCCCACCCCGACGCGCGCGGTTGCCTGTCGCGTTGCGCGCGGTTGGGCCTGCAGCCTGTGCTCGTCTCAGTTGTGTGCTCCCTTCATTAGGTGCTTTTGGAGGATTTGGAACAACTACCACCACTGCGGGGTCGGCGTTTAGCTTTTCTGCTCCCACCAATACAGGCACCAGTGGTAAGAGAACACAAAGCTGAAAGCAGTTGCTTTGGAATTAAGTTTAGCATCAGCAACAATTCATGTTTTGCAGTTCACAAGTAGTGTTCTCCTGCTTGGCTCAGTAACTCTTGTTTTGTCTTCAGGACTCTTTGGTGCTACTCAGAACAAAGGCTTTGGGTTTAGCACCAGCTTTGGCACAGGAACTGGAACTGGCTTGGGTACTGGCCTAGGAACCGGGTTGGGCTTTGGAGGCTTCGGCACCCAGCAGCAGCAGCAGCAGACTAGTAAGTGTGGCCTTTGCTTGTTTATGCTTGGGAACATGGTGCTGCTCTAGATTCAGGCTAAAATTAGATAAGGAGCAGCTGCAGGCTCTGAGTCCGCTGAGTTTTTAACAGATGTGTTTTAACAGAGCCTCTAACAGTGGAGATAGATAGCAGATCATGTAGTGGGTGAACGTAGATGTCTCATTAAAGAGAAAAAGAGCGAGCGTTTCCTTCTAATTTGACAGTCAGTAATTCCTATTACTGAGGAAGACCGGCTGAAAAAGGTGTTTTTAATAAAGAACATATGTGATGTAGATTTACCTGTCCAGCATGCTTATATTGCCTCTCAAATACGGAGCGGTACTGATGATAAGAGCAGCTGGTGTGCGTAAGCCAGGAGCTCACGCGTGCTTCGCTGTGTGATGCAGCGCTGGGGAGCGGCCTGTTCAGCCAGCCCACGCAGACCGCGGTGCAGTCCAACCAGCTCATCAACACGGCCAGCGCCCTCTCGGCCCCGACGCTCCTGGGCGACGAGAGGGACACCCTTCTGGCCAAGTGGAACCAGCTGCAGGCCTTCTGGGGGACGGGCAAAGGGTACTTCAACAACAACATCGCGCCGGTGGAGTTCACGCAGGAGAACCCGTTCTGCAGATTTAAGGTATGGTGGTGTTTGTACGTGCCCACCCGTCGCCAGGCCTGGAGCTCGCTTGCTGGTTCTGTGACTAAATGTCTCGTGGGAGCTGTGATAGTTTTACTGCCTGTTAAGAGTAACTGGAAACGATATTTTTGGGGAAACATGTGCAATCCTGATGCATGTTTGAAGGTGTTCACTCTGTGAATGTGGCCTGTATGGAGCAGAGAGCCTGTGCGTTGGTCTCTGCCTGTATCAGTGCAAGTGCTAAAGCTGCCTTCATTCCGTTTAGGATACGGTGAGCGGTTCTTCCTCATTCCGGTTGTCACATCAGCAAAGAATAGTTAGCTCCTCATCCTCCTCAAATCTTGTGTCTGCTGAGTCTTTTGCTCAGCTTTGGACTTAGAAGCAAATTCAGGTCAGGCAGCAAATTCAGGTCAGTTTTCTGAGCTCATTTTTTGAAGTGCAATCTTTTTGATCTGAAAGTAGATTAATGCTCAGTTAAGACTGTTTTTGATGCATGAATCAGGAGATTTTCATAAAATCTTTGCAACTCTGTGGCTGAATAAGAAACATGTGTCAGCTTTTGTACTCTTTTTGGATAATGTTCCTGAAAACTTGCTTTCATGGAAGTGCTACCCGAGGTAGCCTAGCGCTTTCTTGGGTTTTCTATTTACTGTATTTTTTTAAACAAAAAGATGTTCTCAAGTTAGACACGGTATCGGCACAAAGTGTTGTAGCCAGTTGTGTTATTGTCTCTGCCAGCATCAGACATCTATCAGGAATGGAGTTACTCAGAGGGTTTCAAAAGAAGTTAAGGAATCTGTTTTTACACAATTCCAGCTCAACATGAGCCGCAATGTGTTCAGTTTTTAGCCAAGTACAGTGTTTTAAGGCACGTGATTCAAGCCAGCCTTTGAAGAACCAGAGTGATTTTTTTTAAAATCATGTTGTAGTTAGACATTATTACATTTGGTAAGGAAATCATGGTAGTTCTTTTGAAACAAAGAAACAAAAAGACAAGCAAACAAAGCAACACAGAAGTGGTCATGGGGGTAATATGCTTGGTCATAGTACTGCTTAGAATATAATGAGCTTGAGTTTTCTGTAGACTCTCTTGATTCACAGTAAGAAAGCAGTAAGTGTGAATTCCAGAAATCCATGGATGATTATAGACACAGGATTGTACAATCCGTAGAATTGGCCCATTTTGGTAGAATTATTTTAGTGACTGGTTTTCATTGTTTCTCAGCTAGAAATTTAATTTTGCAAACTGCTTTTGTGCAAATGGATGTTCCTGACTCAGCTCAGTTCCTAAATGCCATAAACATTCTGCTAAAGTGACATCTCCTCACCAAAGAAAGAGGGGGCTGGAATACTTAAAAAATTGTTGTAAAATGAGACTGTTACAGAAGCTGCTCTACTGATGGCCCTGCGAGTGCACTTTATAAAGTAAGTTTGATTTGTGTTTTCAGTTGTCCTAAAAACTGAGGAATTTATCCTAATTTAGCTTCTCCTCTTCAGGCTGTGCGGGTGCATGTGTGCTGAGTAACAGCTGCCTGCTTTTTGTCTGTTGATTTGCAGGCTGTGGGGTACAGTTTAATGCCCAACAACAAGGATGAAGATGGCCTGGTGGTCTTGGTGTTCAACAGAAAAGAAGCAGACATCCGCGGCCAGCAGCAGCAGCTAGTGGAATCACTGCACAAAATCTTGGGAGGAAACCAGACCCTCACCGTCAACGTGGAAGGGGTTAGAACGATGCCAGATGACCAGTACGTGAACGCGACTCAGTTTTGCCCTTTTCTGCAGCGCTGTTTTATTAAGGGTTGACCCTAGGTCTATTCTGGTGCATTAGTTCGTGCTGTTGTAATGCAGCTAGTTTATTTTACTGCTACGTTGTATCTCAATTTGCTAAAGCAAGTTAAAGATTAGTCTGCTCAGAGAGGCATTAGGTTTGCTGTTTCTTGTGCGGGTGGGTGGAAGCTGCTGCCCTCTGTCTCGCTCACAGTCTCCTTGCCTTCCTCAGGACCGAGGTCATCATCTACGTCGTGGAGCGCTCGCCCAACGGCACCTCGCGGCGGGTTCCAGCCACGACGCTGCACGCACACTTCGAGCAAGCCAACATCAAGACGTCCCTGCAGCAGCTGGGGGTCACGCTCGCCATGGCCAGAACGGAGCTTTCCCCGGCGCAGGTGAAGCAGCTCCTGCAGAACCCCCCTGCCGGTAGGTAGCCCCCGGGGCCGCCACGCGGCTCTCCCGAGCACCGCCTGCCTCGGGCCTCCTGTAAAACACACCAGGGTGTCTGGCCCGCTGCCTTTTCCCTGCAACTCATCACAACTTGTCCTGGCTGACTACTCCACAGGGACTGGGCGAGTTGTTTGCTCTGTGGAGTTTTGTTTGTATGTTTGTTTGTTGTATTTGTTTCTTTGTGTGTGCTTTTGTGTCTGTTTTTCTTCATTTTATGTTTGTTTTGTGTGTATGTTGGTTATATTTTGTTCTTTTTTGTGTCTGCTTTTCTTTTTGGGCTTCTTGGTTTTATATTTTGTGTATGTGTTGTTTTGAGGTTGATTTGGTTTTTGTGTGTTTTCATTTGTATGTATGTGGATTTTTTTTTTTTGTGTATGCTTATGAGTCTGGGTTCTGTTTATGTTTCTTTTGTATGTTTGTTGGATTCTGGTTTGTTTGTGTGTCTTCCTGTGTCTGTTTTTCTCGGTGTTGTTTATTTTTCTGTGTGTCTTTGTACGGTTGTTGTATTTTGGGTTTTGTGTGTTTTTTCTGTGTTCTTTTTCTTTTTTGGGGGGGATGCTGGGATTGAGAGGGTTGATTTTTTTTGAGAGTTTTGTTTTCAAGGGTACATTGTTTTTATTGTTTTGTTCTTTTTTATTATATGGAAGATATCTTTCATAATCACAGCACACATAAACACAAAATACATGAATAGGCTTTGTAAATATTCATAAGCATGCATGAATATTCATAAATGCCCATACTCTCAAGTATTTGGAGCTCATGAATATTTATGAATGCATCCATTAGCATGCTAATAATTGCACACAATTTACATATTAGCAGATTATCATATGCACATATATTCATAATTGTGCATGCCTATAAATATTAATGACTGGACACAAATATTGAGTATTCATGAGTCATGAATATGTTAATACATAAATATTTTCATGAGCGATCATCTGGACAAGCCTCCCTCCTTTCCCCCATGCAGTCGGTTGCAGCCACAGAGACGAGCTGCGTGCAGTCTGTCACAGGCACAGTCACATGCACACACAGAGTCACACATGCAGTCAGTTTCGCAGTGACACACACACAGTCTGTCACACAACACGTGCCGTCACGTGCAGCTGCACGCATGCACTCGCAGTCAGGCACAGACAAGCTGCATGCAGTCGCATGCATGCAGTCACACCAAGTTGCATGCACAGTCTGTCAACACATGCAGTTGGTCCCACAGTCACACACAGTCTGTCACACACACGCAGTCACATTCAGTCAATTGCATGCATGCAATTACACACAGACAAGTTGCATGCACACTGTCACATGCACACAGTCACATGCAGTCAGTCGCACACACGCACAAGGTCAGTCGCGTGCACAGTCACGTACAGACAAGTTGCATGCACAGTCTGTCACATGCACACACACAGTCACACATGCAGTCAGTCGCATCACAAAGTCGCACACAGTCTCGGTTGCATGCACAAAAGTCACAGTCACATGCACAAGGGCTGTCACAGTCGCATACATGTACAGTCAGTCACATGCACACACACAGTCACACACACACACACACACAATTAAAAAGTGGATGTATAACGGCCAGAACATATATATTTTAATTGCATAATATTGAGCATATTTCACAGTACATGTTGTTCACATCCAACTTGTGTTCTTGTTTTTTTAAGGTGTTGATCCTATTATCTGGGAACAAGCCAAAGTCGATAATCCTGATCCTGACAAGTAAGTTTAACAACCAAGTATTACAAAAAAAAAATGTAAGGAGAGAAGACAAGTACAGAATAATCAGCAGAACTGTTAAGAAACCACTTACAGAATAACTTGGTCAACTAATTATCTAATTTGAATTAGTAAGAATAGCTAGAGAGGCCTGTCCAAGCTCTTTAGGCATCCAGATAAAAAGTCGTATTTCACTGACTTGCAGTGGAAACATCTGTTACCCGAGTTTGTTCATAAAATATATTTGTTCACCATCATATTTATTATTATCATTTCAGCAGCTGGAAAAGTGAGGTAGCCTTGTATACGCCAGTAGCTACACATAACTTGGGCTGACTTTTGTTACAACGTTTAGGAATAAATGAAGACTGTAAACCAAGACATACGTAAATTTGTAATGGGCCGAGATTCTCTGGCACTTTAGATGATACTCTGTTTACAACTGTCATCTAATATATGTCTGCTGTAAAAATGTGTTGTAAGAAATAATCCATTCTTGTAGGCTTATTCCCGTGCCAATGGTGGGTTTCAAGGAGCTTCTGCGAAGACTCAAGGTCCAAGATCAGATGACCAAGCAGCATCAAACCCGATTAGATGTGAGGTTTCTTGTCTTCGCTGTGACTCGCTGTTGCTGATGAGGGAGGCAGTATTAAACAAGCTTCCTTCACTCACCTCTGCTGGATGGAGAGCTACTGCTGGAACCATGCACACAGAGCTGCCTGCTGGGCTTGTCTTTGTTTTTTATTTATTTATTTTCTCTCTCTCTCATTATTCCTGCAGCTGAACAAGTGAGATACCCTTAAGTGGTTACAGATAATTCAGTGACTTCCTTCGTGGTTGTCATGAATTGTAAAGAAACTGGGAAGTTGGTATCTGCATCATCCTCAGCCTTCATGAATGGGGAACCTATCTGACACAGCTTATCTGACACAGGCTTTCTGTTGGCCCTAGTAGCCCCTTGGATGCAGTATAAATTTCCCTTTCTAGCCTGCAAAGGAAGAAGAAAGAGAGAGTTGCTCTTAATGGGGCCATTAGGCCTCTGCTAATCATAGCGGACCTGCTTGCTGGTGGGTGACAGCTGAGCCGCAGGATGTCAGTCCAAGTCTTATTACCTATAACTATCAAACATCCTGATTATCCTTCTTTTTTTCCTAGGAGCTAGGATTTTTGTTTATTATTATTATCATTATTATGCTCCTCCTCTATTTTATGCTCTGGGAAAAATCTGAGCAGTATATTTTTAGGTTTTGAGTTGCTTTTTCCAAGCTTATTGTGGTGTTACTGTTCTGCTGTGCATGAAAAGAGTGAGCAAGCAGAGCCTCTCTGGGGGACCACCAGGAGCTCCAGTACTAGTGTGCAATTAGATCTATGTGTCACATTATCAGAACGTGTCACAGCTTCCAACGGGCTCATCTCCTTGGCAGATAATATCAGAAGATATCAGCGAGCTGCAGAAAACCCAGACAACAACGATGGCGAAAATCGCGCAGTACAAAAGGAAGCTGATGAAACTCTCTCACCGGACCCTCCAGGTAGGGCGCACGCTCTGGACCACTCTTGTGACAGGCAGCCTGGAGCCACCAAGCACGCTGGCCAGGGCTGGTCACCAAGGTGACACCTGCTGTTGCCTTAACACAGGCACAGATCTGTTGGGAATCACCCCCCGGACCCGAATCTCCCTTCCTCGGAGCTGGGGGCTTGCGGTGAGGTGCCGACAGCCAAATGGATCCAGTGTGACTAGAGAGGGGCCAGAGGAGGGAGATGAGGAAGGGCTGGGGGCAAAGAGAAGAGCGGAGCAAGGCCTCCCTAGTGATTCTCAGGGGCTTCTCCTGCAGGTGTTAATCAAGCAGGAAATCCAAAGGAAGAGAGGCTAAGCCAACCAGCGGCGCGAACGACAACCAGTTAGATACAATTCAGTGTGAGCTTAACGCACCCACGCAGTTCAAGGTGAGCCACTACCAGAACCTTGCAAAACAACCTTTCTTTCCCCCTTCATAAATGATTGTAAAATAACTTCTCCAAACTCTGCCTAGCTCTTTTGGAAAACTTTCAAGCAGTGTTTCTAAGTAATAGGATCATGCTTTTTGCTGCACGACTGATAACACAACACTGAGGGTTTTAGAAGTACTAATATGCATTAATTTTAATTCTATTAAATATTAAATTGAGTTTAATCATCCCAAACTGTTAAATATTTTAATTATTAATAAGTTCTAGACATATTTTTCAAAAAGTGAGGCGAAACTGGAATAAGCAGTAATAAGCCCTTCCCTTCTCATCTGTCTCTGCAGGGCAGACTCAACGAGCTCATGTCCCAGATCAGGATGCAAAACCACTTTGGAGCAGTGAGGGCTGAGGAGCGCTACTACATAGACGCTGATCTCTTAAGGGAAATCAAGCAAGTAAGTAGCACCTGCGAGATGCCTAGGATGCTTTTTGCAAATGCACAGCTAGAACCACTCCTGGCATTACCTGGGAGGTCTATTTAGATTTTGAGGTGGCTTTCAAGTGTTTGGTGATCAAGTCAGTTTTACTGTTTTCAGCAACATCACATCAAATTAAGATTCCACGAAGTTACTCCACACAGTGAAGCTAGTAGTGGGCCAAGTGCTGTTTTTTCTTACCAGCAAATTATATGGGGTTTCTCAGCACACCAAGGCCTCAAAGCAGCTTTAAGAACTATTACTTCATCTGTCAAGTTGCACTACGTTAACCATTTTTTTTAAATAAACTTCCTGCAGCACCTGAAGCAGCAGCAAGAAGGCCTGAGTCACCTGATAAGCATTATAAAGGATGACCTGGAGGATATAAAGCTCATAGAAAATGGCCTGAACGAGAGCATCCCCATCAGAGGGGGCATCTTCAGTTGACCGCACAGCTGGCCGCGGGGGTTACACAGAAGGTGGTAACTCCACTTTGCTTTCCAAGGTCAGAAGGGGTGAGGTGGAACAAAACGTGTGTCTTCCAGAAGTGTACTGGCTGTTATCCTCAGAATTTGCAGGGCCTCTTTGAAGCTTTTCACCTTGACCTTCGGAAGGTTTTTATTTTGTAAAGCTGTGTATGCTTTAATAAAAGAAGGAAAACTTAATCTGTTCAGATACTGATTTACTATAAAATTATATGTACTATTGTACATCATTTCTATTTTTTTTCTCAACAGCATTGTCTAAAAGAAGCAATGCTGAGGGCATTGGTCCAATTGTGACTTGTTCTGTGGAAAGCTTAGCCTGCTTCCATTTGTGTCAAAAGAGCTGGCTAATAACATGATGTAAACAGCTAATTTAGATAATTAAAGTCATGTCTGTTACCTTACTGCAAGTCTTTACAATACCTTCATTGGGGGGTAAATGGCAGAAAGTTGACATTGTCGCTGCCTGGATGACTTTCTTTTTTTCTTTCTGGAAACTAATAAATTCAGTCTTACTTTGTGCTAAGCTGTGCATGGTGTTGGCTCTTTCTCAGCTAAGTCAGTATGAAAGTGAAACAGTGAAGCTGGTGACAAGGACAAGTTAATGCACTTCTCTCTCTCCTCCCTGGGCTGCAGGGGATCACGTGGCACCGCTGGGTCCTACCTGCTCCCAGGTCCTGCAGTGCAGACGTTTACCACAAGCACCAGAGACACAACTTCGAGCCCAAGTAACTTGTTTTGCCTCGTTACAAAAGTCACTTGAAATAGCTGAAACAAAACTACACGATGTTTTGAACATGAGTTCCTACAGCATACAGGACACAACCACACTTTTCCGCAGGAGGTGAAATGTTTTGTTCATTAGCCTCAATGAAATGACAACTTTTACTTCATGAAACATATACGATGGATCAACAGAAATATAGCTTCAGGATTTTGTAGAAGAGGCCTCTGCTAGGGCCTGTACTGTCTGTTCAAGATGGGAATGTTTCCAATGAAAAGAATAGCCTAAAATAAACATCTCTCACTTGTTTTTCATTCTCCATTGCACCAAAATAACCTTCAAGAAGAGCCTATCTCAAACATGCACCACAAGCACTCCAACAGGACAGTTTAGCATCCTCCCTGTGACTCTTTAAAAAGGGAAATACAACCTGAAGGATTTTGCAAGAGGTGGCTACTAGTGCCTGTATTGCACGTTGGAGATCGTGCTAATGCTGGTTGAAAAACGAGAAAGCATATGAGCAGCTCAACAGAAACAATCTAGAAAAAAAAAGATATAATTAAGGAGAGGGTTGTAGTCTAATAGTTGTCCTGCTGCCCAAAACAGTGCCTACACGAAACAGTCCTTTTACTACATTTGAACAACAATTCAAACAATTGTCTGGAGTGAAGAGCAGCTCTTACCTCTTTTGCCCAGCTACCTTCTCAAAACAGACGGTTTCTCTGAAATGGGGAAATCCACGACGTGCTGCGAGTACCCGAGCTCCGGTTCGCTTGGTTTCGCCCTTGCAGGCATGTTCCGTGCTTGGGTAGGAAGCAGTCAAGGCATCAGACCTGGTGATGCAGTGAGGGCCAGCGGGAGGCAGCGCTGCCCTCCTAGTGCTACTGCGACTGCTTCACGAGGCGGAAGGCTTCGAGGAACTCGTTGAAGTCGATGTTTCCGTCCTTGTTGAAATCAATGCTGCGAACTAAGTCACTGATGCCGTCATCCGTGAGTTCAATGTTCATGTGGGAACTGAACAGCTTCCAGGTTTGGTAAAATTCCTCAAATGAGATGAGGCCTAGGGCGGGGAGGAAGGCCTGTCAGCACAGGGCTCCCATCCCATCGCACAAGCAGCAATCCCTGCTCGTGTTCAAGTTCTCAGCCCATCCCCACTGCCTGCAGCCCTGAATTGAAGGAAGTCACTCATACGCATCTACCTTTCAGGTGCTACAACTGAATTTCCTAGTGTGGAGAGCAATGGGTAACATACAACTGAAAAGTGAAGAGCAGCAAAGGACCATAATGTTGTTTGGGAGAACAGTGGAAGGCCAAGACAACAGTATTTTCTTTCCCAAAGTGGTTTGGTAGGGTGGCTGCTGACTTTCAGCTACCACTCAGATGCCAGCCCATTACTGTATGCTCTCATATCTATTTTTTTCCTACTAAATTCCTCCAGAACAACTAACTACAACTTTTTGCCCTGGCTGCATGTGTTCCTTGGAAAGGTCTCATGTTTGTGGAAACGTGTCATGACATTCCCAAAGCCCGGGAGACTGTTAACACCTTAAACCGTTATGCAAAAATGCATTCGCGTATGATAAAGGGGAGTCCTAAAGAAGAAACAGAAGATGTTGACCAAATTCCCCCACGCGCCTCTCTTACCTGAGTGATCTCTATCTATGATCCTGAATATGGTTTCCAAGTTGGATCTGTTTCGGTAAATGACTTCCAGCAAGCCCGACTGGATGTGCTGGAAAAGAATATGGTCACGCTCCTTCTCTAGCTCCCACCTACCACCGCGGAGCTCGGTGTGTCTCTGTGCAGCCAGCACACATGCTTGGCCCCGTGCAGCTGTCCCGCCCCGCGCTTGGGCAGCAGGCCCGGAGCCCGCCAGCCCTCACCTCCCGGCTGCGCTGCTCCATCGCCAGGTCGTCGAGCCAGGACTGGTACTCGAGGGCGCCGTCGGCCGCGCTGCGCACCAGCTGCGGGCGCAGCATCCGCCAGGGCAAGCCCAGGCGCAGGACGGACTCCACCGCCGTCGCCCAGTTGCTCAGCGTGATCCTCCCTGCAGGGGAAAGGGAGACCCTTGGAGATCTCTGAGGGACAGGAAGCCGAAAGCCCATTAGGATAACAGTACACGCCTTCTTCAGGGCCACCACTTGCTATACAGCTGTCCCATTCAGGCGCAAGCAAAACTCTCTAGTACCTCTGCTCCCTGCTGAGCTGGTGGAGTGATGGGACAGCAACACCGCAAATACATTTAACAACCACCCCCCCCCCCCCCACCAAAGCAAAACGCCCTCCCGGCACCACCACACAGCACAAGCACACGCGCCAGCTCTGCGGGCTGCCGTGCTTCACACCTCTGTGGCACAGCTGAGTGCTCTGCACAGGAGGAAGCCCTGCAAGCGCCATGCAGAGTCACTGCAGGACACGAGCACTTGCTGCTCTCCCCAGCCTGCGAGAAGCTCTTTATTGCCACAATAAATCCAGGCAGCAGGGTTGGAAACCTCCAAACACTGAGGAAGAGCAGGATGATACTAACTTGTTTTTTTTTCCACTGCAACCCTGTGGCCCCTGGCCAGGTCTGCCCTGCAGGCTGTTGCTCTCCACAGCTCGGTTAGCAGTTTCTCAGAGACCCAGGAACCTAGAAAAGCCCCTACTTTACCAGCTGCTCTACCAGCGAACATGGACTTTTGAAACCTACTCACAAGGGATGGAATAGGCACACGAACACACTTCTACTGGGTGCTGTTTCCCCCTCTTGGACAGATCTCAGTAGCTTGTCTACATCACTGCCCATGCAGAGCACTACTACGGAAGTAGCTCAGGAATTACAAATTCACAGCTCCCAACTTAAGGCCCTGACAGAGGCAGCTACTGCTGCAGGCACCAGCTCCCTTGCTCTCCGCATGCCACCGGTCTTTGACTCGGGGACTGAAAGGGCTCAAGAGAGCACGCGGCCTTCCCTGAGACGTGGCTGTAGCCTTCCTGGATGCCTTATCCTGTGCTTTATCAGTAATCCTGTTCCAAATGTTTTCCTAGGGCTGAGTCTAAATTGTTAAAAAAATGAACCTAAATGCCTCTGGCTCTTCCTCCTGATCCCTTCCTCATCACAGCACCACTCTGAGACATTCACAGGTTCCTAGCAGAGACACTGAATAGCAGCAAACAGGACAAAATCTCTGACCAGGTCAGAGGTGGCCTCCTCGTGACGGAGCAGGTTGCACTTCCATGAGGAGCCTCTCAAGCAACCACGCGCTCAGTTTGCCCTCTCCAATCCGGGGCCACCAGGGAACTAGCTGGGGTTTGTCCTGGCTCAGATTTACCTGTACCGTCCTTATCGTAGGCCTTGAATGCGCTGCTGAGGGCTGACGTGTGAGCAAAGAGCTTCTCCCGCAGGGCTCGGAAAGCTGACTCTTCCACGCGGCTGATTCTGGAGGATGCAGAAAGACAGAGAAACATCTCAGGACTCAGCACAACCTGCAAGAGTTGCCACCCTGCCCCATTCCTCTGGCCTTGCCTCAGGTCGCCTGCACTCCTGCACAAGAGCCCTGCGCTGCCACGCTGAATCGCGCCGCCTGCAGCAAGTCGCTGCGTCCCTGCACACCCCGCACCCCTGCCCACACGAGCTGGCAGCCACGAGCTCAGGCCCAGGGAGGAACGCTGCATCCCAGCTAACTTCTGCCACAAACTCCATCCATAGCTGGCTCACTTCTACAATACCAGTCGCAGAGGCTTGTGATAAATCTGCGACTTGGGATGAAGGGGAAAGGAGCTTCAGCAAGCATCAAAAGTTAAAAAATTACACTGAAAAGCTGTAAAACAACAGACTAACCTACATCCCTCTTCCAGGCTGGCAACCCTCCCTCCCCACCCACTGAATCTTCCTCAGAAAAGGCCGGACAGCCTTGCCTTTGGGTCATGGTGAGAGTGTGGGCTGTCTTGTTCGCCTGATACTGAACAAAGTGGGGGACCAGGTCTGGCCCCAGCTTCACGTAGGCGCCCCTGTTGCTGCCAATCTCGTAATAGTTGGAGGCTGAAAAGATGGTCAGAACCTAACCCGAAAAAGGACAGGCATTTATAACCATATATACACCCTATATACACATCAGTGAAAGCAGTGAAGCAATATGATCAATGCCAATCTGCAGTCAACAGCCTGTGCCGGCAAGCTGCAGTATGCTGAAAAGGAAGAGCAAGGGGGCAGGCTGGCTGGAAGCCTCAGGGGAGCGAGCACCGACCTCGTGTGGGGCTCCTGCTACTTCACAGTGCCCCCCAGCAAACCTCTGCTCTCCTTGGTGCCACACAACATCAGTGGCTTCAAACTGTCCTGACCGACAGTTGCCGTAACTCCCAATAAGGTATCAAGGATTTCATATGTACTTATCAAAATCCCCAGGGAAAAATACAGAGCTAAGCAGCAGCTTCCCAGGCAGCCCCACTGGGCAGAGTGGAAAGCCAAGCATGCCAAACCCGTCCTCCCCACCGACCTTCCGGTTGTGGCAGAACTCGTAGCCCTCTTGCTTGCACTCGTGGGAGCGGATAAGGAACTGCAAGTGGTACTTCTCAAGGATCTTCGCGGTCACGTCAGGCCCGAAGTAGCAACCGCCACCTCGCACGGTGTTCTCTCTGCAGCCCTCCTGAGGCATGGGGTCACTCCAGAGAATGTCTAAGATCTGCAAGGATCGGAAAGGCCCGCTGCCAAATATGAGCCACGGGGCTGTGTGGCACGGGAGCAGCAATCCATCATCCGTCGGTGTTTGCCAAGCAACTACAGCACTGGACTGCAAAGAAACAGAGATGCCTCCCACCTCCACACCAGCCTCCCACCCTGCTGTGCAGGGCTGCATGACCTGAGCCCTCACTGAGGGGCACGGCTGTTGGCCTTGAACTACATGCACACCCAGAGCATGTCTGGGCACAGGGGTAGCCATAAACAAGGCCTGAAACAAGCCTTCCCTTGGCTCCCTCTAGACTTCCAAGAGCCTTTCCTGTCCTCCTCCAAACACAGGACCCAGAGCAGGAAATGCTGGCAGATCCTAGGGCCAAGAGCATGTTCACCATTAAACTGCTTTGCTCTCCGGCCGGGACACTCAGCAGCCTCCAGTAACACAAGTGCTGACTCAGTAGCCACTATTTGGATTAGACATAATCTCTTTAACCCTGACCTCAATATGCAGCTTTACCCCGATAAGGTGTGCAGTGCGTCAGGTTATCATATGTAACGTGAGGTAGGGAACAGCTCTTCCACAGCTCACAGCAGAGGTTCACAAACAAACTAGCCTAGCAGAAACAGGAAATGAGGTTCCCAGGCTCTGACCTCCCCAGCAGCTTATTTGCAGGAACTGGCTAAAAATGCAAACTCCATATGCTATTAAGTGCTCCAAATCATGACTCCTTCATCAGCAAATGACGAGCTCTCTAATTAGCTACATGGCTGACTACAGGTACCCCATGTACTCAGTGCACGACATAACCTGGCTCTACAGCCAGGCTTGTTCAGTATTTCCCTCCCTTGCTGAGGGCCATGAAAACCTGTGACTCACGCGACGCCCGGGCAGCAGCGTTGGGGATCAAGCCCTAAGCTCAGCAAGTACAAAGAGTGGTGAAGAGGCTGACTTGGAGAGGGCAAGAAGAAAGCCCAGCAAAACAGGACATAGCACTAGTCTTGCACACAGCCAGAGCTCACAGCTCAGAGCTGAATGCCTCCTGAAGTCCATTCTACAGGGCAGCAGAACCTCCTTTGCAGGGAGGGCATATTTTATAGCAAGATTCTTGGTAAGAGCAGAGAGAACAAGGCTGCAGGAAGCACTCACAGCTCCCGGAGCCCAGGGCCCCGCTTACACTACTCACCTGCTTCCACTCCTCTTGGCGAGTCCAGCACGGCGCATCCAGGTCAGTCATGGAGACCAAGCTGGAGTAGGTGAGCTCCTCCTCCTCCGACTCGCTCACGTCCACGAGCCGGCGGCACCGCTCGATTTGCTCCTGCACTGTCTGCCGCACCCACCTGGAGAACTCCAGCCTGTTGGCCATGCTGGGAGCCTGCGCTGCCCGGGGCTGCGGGCACAGGCTGATTGCTGCATCTTGCTCTGCTGAGGAAGCCTCCGCTTTGTCCTCCCCATTTATTTCCTGTATTTCCACATTTCTATTCGACTCCTTTCTCTTCTTCCCTCTCAATACAGAAGTAAACTGAAAGAGATAAGAATAAAACATGACCAGGTCACAGCTTGGAAACCCAAGACTCCAACTCTAACATCTTCCAAGGTCATCTGTTAATCCAGCCATGCCCTGAGTCTCAAATCCCCTCTCCATCATCAGATGCTGATTAACTGGGCAGGTTACTAGAGCATTGGACGGGCTTGGATGGACCATTTCTGCTTTAGAACCAGTGACTCATGCCTCCTGACCACATCTCTTATTTTTTTCATTGATTTTATGCTGCTCAGACACTTCACAAAAGGTCAATCGCACAGATTGTGTCTGCAATTGGAACCAGGCAACATCACCGCCCCAGCTATAATGCTTATGTCTTCCAGAAGATAAGCTTCTTCCCCTTACACCTTCTCTATACACCTTATTGAATCAAAATGATCCACTCCAAACCTGTGGCCAGACACACTTCGGCTAATAAGAACTACTTTTATTTTTGTCTTGTCTCCAGCCAAGTTGAAATGAAGGAACATTCCTTCCCCAAAACAAATCAGCAAGACACATGTCCGGCAGCATCTAGGAAAGAACACCTACTTTGTGCCTTTGAATTTTCTCAAGCATGTCCAGGTCAGTGGTATCAGAGATGCCGCCGTGTATAATCAGGACTTTCTCATCAATGAGGGTGGCCAAGGGTAGCCAGCAGAAGACATTCTGTATCATCTTCAAGATTTTCCTTCCATGCACCTAAGAGAACAGGGCAGAAGGGAAAAGAAGCATGGAGCCTTCGAAGTGCATGCACCACACGGTGGAGGCAGACACACAAACACATGCCTACCTTGTATTTCTGCATGACTTCCTTGGTGAAACCATAACTAAAGAAACAAGAGAAAGGAGGGTCAGTGAGATTTTGCCATGGCTCCTTAGCACTGCACAGTGGCCCGCGCTGCGCCCATACCGTAAGTTGACCATGTGGTCCTCGTGGTTTCCTCGGTTGAGATGAACCTCATTTGGATAGACCAAGAGGAAGGTAAAGAGGACAATGAGGATCTCAAGGGACTGTTTGCCTCTATCTACGAAGTCCCCATTGAACACGTAGGTCTTAGAAGGGGAAGGAAGGCCATTCTGTGAAAGCAAGAAACAGGTGGATGTTACAAGAGAGGCCTCCCCACGATACTGCCCCCAACACACGCAGCGCTGGATTGCAACAACGCCCATCTACATATAGCACCCCTCTAGCCCTGCCCCAGCTCACGCTCTGCAATACATCCTGACCAGCTTTTTAACCCTGCAGGCTAACAGTGGCAAAAGCACAAAGAAAACTGCCATGCACGAAAAGGGTACAAGCACTTAAAACAAGGCATCCACTGGCACTTCTCAAATGTGCATTAACATGACCATGGGTCTAACAGGCTATAAAAGCCACTGAGAAAATAAGCTTCAGCTTTGTGAAGCACTTGAAAACCAGTCAAACTGAACTAGAAAACTGAACTTCAAGTGCTCAGTTCTGCAATATACTTCTCAGTGTGACCGCTCAAATCAGGCCACCCTCCCTCTCACCAAAAACAATGATGCGTACCTTATAAAATATGAGGAACAAGTCATCCAGCTGGCCATGCAAGTCTCCTAGCAGGAATAAAAATACGTATTGCAATATGTTTAGCCACCTCATTGGTATTTAACATAGAAATAAATACTTCTAACTTGAAAAGATATCCATAAAATAACTTCCTATAAAGTATCTTCTCTATCAATTAATGACCACTGAAAGACTTCAGGAATTTTAAGGTCCACACTTACACTGAGGCAATGTACACAGAGGAAAAGGGCATGGAGTAAAGGCTTCATCTAAAGCCTGGCGAAGATAACAGAAAACCTATATCAGCTTCTGAAGACTCCAAATTAAAAGCTTAGCCCTCTTTTCTCTCCAGTTCAATGCAGGGCAAGATGGATCAACAAATTGCTTCAACTCAACTGCTACATGAGAGAAGGCTCTGCACAGAAAACACTCAGTAATCAAACTAAAACTTCATTTGACATGATTCCACAATGAAGTTTCTTTCCTGGAAGCTGCCTGCATGAAAACGTTCTGCGCAAATTTAGTATTTTGCAGAAATATCCCAAAGTTTAAACAGTGCATGAAAACAATGCTAAAAAACTTTGTCTCCTTCAAATGTGCTCAACAGATGACTTACTGTGAGACTCACTCCCTCAGCTTACTCCGGGCAATGTCTCAAATACTGGACCCTAACGTAAACCTGGATATTTTACAGACAACCCCAAGCATCAAAAGTTCCACAGGAACTTAAGGAAAAATTTCTTGACAGTGAGGGTGACAGAGCACTGGAACAGGCTGCCCAGGGAGGTTGTGGGGGCTCCTTCTCTGGAGATCTTCAAAACCCGCTTGGACGCAGTCCTGTGCCACGTGCTCCAGGTGACCCTGTGTGTGCAGGGTGGTTGGACTAGATGACCTCTAAAGGTCCCTTCCAACCTCAAGCATTCTGTGATTCTGTGATTTTAATTCCCTCTCAGCACAAAGCATGCTTTGCACATGGACGAACTGCATTTGTGTTTCACACTCAGCACAGCATGGTGCCCACGCTACATCTCACAGCATGCGAACCCCTCTACAGAAGCCCTTCCGCTTGCCTCTCCCCTCCCACCCAGACTCACCGCACACGGTGACCTCCTCACTGTAGCAGGTGGAGATGTGACTGATGTTTGGCAACTGCTTGAGGTGCTTCCTGGTCTCATGCAGGAGGTTTAAGACATAGCGAGCATGAAGCTGCTACTAGGAGAAAGCAAAGGAATTAGAGCAGGAAAGCAGTGACCACTGAGCAGCCACATGGCTGTCTTCACAGGCCCCAAGGACTCACAGATGTCACTGCGATAGCCTGGATGGCAACATGAGTGGCATTTGAGGGCAGCCATGCTCAGTGGGAGCAGTAGAATGAATGCAGTGATCCTGGGTGTTTCTTATAACTTTTCACTATTCTCCCGATTTTAAGCAAAACTCTCCATATGGAAACAGCAAGTGCAGCCTTTGATAGGCAGCTGGCCCCACACGTCACTCCTCATGACTGTCAGCACTAACCCATGTGCTTACAAACAGGACAAGACGAGTAACAAGCAACGGCACCAGAAAAAAAGTCTTGCCCAAAGCACTCCAACCTTGGCCAGTGGCATGGCTACCCTGCTGCCCTAGTCTAGTCAAAGCTCTGTCTACCGGGCAACAGCACTCCTGAGGCAGCTGAAATTCCACCCTGATATCAAACATAAGATGCAGCTAATCCTCTAGATTTTCCTTAGCCTTTTCCACATTAAGCCAGGCTCTGAGGTGCAGTGTGTTCTAGAGAACACGTGCATTTGAAGCCAAGGAGAAGGCATGCAGTATTAGCCAAGACACTACAGATTCTTGCTTTGGAACTGTTTCTCTTCTTATTTTGTTAAGCAAATTTAATTTGTTAGGAAGCCTAATGACAAATTATCTATCTCACACCCTGGCAAATATTCACTTCATATTTGCTTCATGAAATCCCTGCCCTCCTCTGCAGCAAAGAAAAATATATGCCCTCTTTGAAACTTGTATCACATCATTTGAAAGACAGAACATCCATTCAACTTTCAATTTGCCATCACCACACATACAGAGTGAAGGCCAAAATCTCCTAATAAATTCCAGCGGACAAAGTTTTCAAGCAAGCCGTTCTCACTGACTGTAACAAAAAGATCTCACATACATTACTGAAAAGCACAGATCAAGTCCATACACTTGGAAGTCTAAAAATCACCCACTTGACATTCTTGGTGCAGAGAGAGGACCCAGAGGTTGCTTTTGGGATCCTTACTTGTTTCTGTTTGAAAGCTTCCAATAAGGCAGTTGCATGGTCAGGAAGGAGTGGGAAGGAGAGACGGGGTCCAATGTAGGAGCCTGGCACCTCCATGGATTCATAGTCACAGTATTTTTCTAGTTCTGCTTCTTTGACACTTTCCCCACTTACGAACATGCGACTGATGAAATCTCCTGGACGACCGATGGGTTGGTTGATTTTTGGTTCAGTTTTTTAGGAGAAAGAGACAAGGGAAAAGCTGATTTGGTTCAGTACACCTTTTCTGTCTGCTAAAGAGAACCTGTTTGCTTAGGCTAAAGCTCACATGCAACAGCGGCAGTGGAAACTAGCTCCTAGTTTGACGCTGCTGCAGCATTTGCTGCGGGCAAAAGGCTACAGGGACCGGATTCAGCCAAAGGTCTGTGTGCCATATGTGAAGCAGTGCTTGCACGTACAGCAATTTTGGCAACACCTGGGCAGAATCACATGCAAGCTGGCTGCTACGGCTAAGTAAAATCTTATTGACAATAACATGTAAAACAGCTTAGCAAGTTACTGTCTCCATTTTTCTTACACTCCATTTTTAATACTCCTTTATCTATATTCCCAGTACTGTATAAAATCTTTGCAAATAGCCTTTTTTTTTTCCCAAGGTGCAAAAATACCCATGGTTCCAAAGAGCTTTGCTATAAAATAAAGAGTGGTCGTGAGAAAAAAAGAGGGTAGCTTAAAATGAAGCACTTGAGCAGGTTCACATCAGCAGTATAAACAGTTAATACCCACAAGTTTCCATTAGATTTCAGAATGACCTTCCTTAGGCTCACAGCATTAAGAACTCACATATAATGCTGTCTGCAGACTCAGGAAAATACCATACTGGTTCCCACTGCACTTTTCTCACCGCAATTACAAATGAGAGATTCAGTATAAAAAAAAAAAAAAAAAAAAACAGATATTAGGGAGCATGATTCTATAAAGATGGATTTTCTAGTTTCAGGTACGGATTCCGCAGCACCCTGATTACCAGGCATTATTGAAAAAAGGCAGGTTTCTGCTATTGCTTTTACAAAACATAGCAAGCCCCGATTCTCCCTTCTTGTTCCTAAGGAAGTAGAATTGTTTCACATGCTTCACACAGCCCGAACAGTCTCCAGATAATTCATTCCGTATCTAAATTCCTGAGCAACACCTCAGGAGGGCCCCTTAGCCAGCATGAAGGGCCAGCAGAGAGCCACGAATCAAGAGAAGGTGCAATGTTACGTGCCATATCTACAAATGGCGTGTGGAAACTTACGCTCTTTACTGCTGCTTGGTGTGAAGTGGTCCATGAGGTAACTGAAGAAGTTGTGAAGCTGCAAGAAGACAGAGAGAGCGCTAAAGTAAAACAAACCAACTAGGCTTCCTTCGCATGTTCTTTGGAAAAGGACTGTGGTATTAAAAGCACTTTTGGGGTTTACTTCATGATTCATTGCTTGTGGATTCAGCATGCACAAGCAAACAGGAAAGTAAGAGGCAAAATAGGGGACAAGTGTTCAATTACAACACAGTCCTTGGCCCACAGAAGCACTTACTGTATCCAGAAACAAGTGAGTCAGTGGAATAGAAACTACCTTCCTCTTTGAGGATGCAAAAAAGTGGCCCTGTCAAGGGCAGCCTATGCAGGCTGCTTTATATAGGCCATTTCTTGTGCTCTTGTGCAAACTGCACAGCATCCTAAAAGACATGTCTACATCTTGTACCCTCAGAGAGAAGGCAGCCCCTGTTTCTGCCTTCAAATTTAGTTCCAGCACACAGAGATTGCTTCCAGGCACAAACTAGGAATTAAACTCAGCCACTGCTGAAACTGCACAGAAAGGAAGTTCTCCTACATAACTCCTTTCTCTGGCGCTTTACCTTGATCTGATCCTGCTCGCAGGCATACTCAATGGATTGAAATATTCGCCAGGTGCAGCGCCGACGCATTTCCAGACGAGCAACGTAGCGTCGATACCACCTTTGGATCAGGACGGCTGCCTTGAAAGCTAGGACACAAAACCAGAAACAACATGCTGAGCTGCAACTGCTGCCCCAATTCAGAGACTCCCCCCTGTCCCTTTACTGACCTCAGAAATTAAAGATCTTTCTCATTTAGGAACAAGTATTCAGGAAAGGTGTTCTGAACCCTAAATATTGAAGATAGCAAAACAACCTCTTCTCTTTTCTAAGAAGCAAGCTGATCTTGCAGGACCAGAGACCTCCACAGAGTTTCTAACCATCACTGCCAGCTCCTTAGTATCAGTGTTACTTAACAACACTTTTTGATATCTACAGGCTCAGCTACATTATTTACTATTAATAGACCATTTAATCACTTTCTCTCTACCTTCATCATTATCATGTCCCACCTCACAGTCCAGGTACTGGGGCTTCAGGAAACAAGAGACCGCACTGAACCTACGCTATGAGTCAGGTGAAAACAAGACACTGAGTCCCCTTCCAGAACCTTAAAAATATAGACTTCGTCTAACTTGCTTAAGCCAAAGCAAACCAAACACAAGTATTGTGAAGAGGGAAATGGATCTTCAGCCACTGAGTGATGTAGAGAGAACGAAACACTGGGCATTTCCAGGTTCCTGGTCACTGTTCAATCCACAGCCCACAGTGGCATCAGACTCTTTAAAACGATGGCCGCTTCCACTGCTATTTATAACCTAACCATCTCCCTGCATTTCCCCAGTTCTGCGGGTTTTGAGAGAAGATCATTTCAGATGGCGTGTGTGCACATTTAAAGCACTTTGCCTATTCCTTTTTCACTTTCTGCCACAGAACTATATGTACCTCTATAAACTTTCCTATCCTCCTTAACTGGCCTTGAGCCATTTTTAACTGCCTGGTTACCTCAGACCATCTTGCCAGTCAGCTCTGCTACTTGACAGCTTTCTTTTCTTTTGTGTTCCTTTCTGTTCATTTTTGGAGCTCTACTTTAGAGTCTTCTGCTTAAAACTTTTTCTAGCAATGCTTCTTTGTGTCATCTTCCACTGAGGAAGGGACAACTGTTTTATCTACAGGCTGGCTGGCCACAAAACCAAATGCATGGTACAGAGCTAGAGCTAGCCTGGCTGCAGAAGCTTGTATTGCTTTGGTAGAGTTTGGCATCTGGTCTGTAAGAGATCACTGCTGTGTCCACCAAAGCAGGTAGAGCAATAGGTATGTGGGGTGGAAAGGTTTTATAGAAAAGAAAGGGTAAAAGAAAACACTGAAAGCTGCTAAGCACAGGCAGAAACAAAGAGATCACTTTAATTCAATTAGCCTGTATTATATAACATAAACCACCCA
>NW_010576732.1:251934-265853 GCF_000705375.1 Tinamus guttatus
CTGAAGGCTTATGCGTTGAAACTAATAATCCTTCTAAATTATGTTACCAAAACATGGCTGGGAGCTGTTTTTCCTACATCTAGTTGGAGGTAGCTGGTGTTCCCAAGAGCTCAAGCTTGAAATGGGCAGAGCCTGGAAAGGGAAAAGCTACTGCTGTTCTGCAAATGGGGAACTGAGTGCCACTGAAGTCTTAGGTAAGAAGGTAGGACTCTGTTTAAAAACAGTATGAATAGCTTATGTACCCTGTACCTTCGTGTGAGTGTGTTTTCTGATCTGCTGGGCCATGGAAAAAAGAAAAATGCTGATTTTTCTTTCTGCAGTTTAGCACTTCTGACGTTGCCTCCTCAACCCACCAGTAGAACAGACCCAACACTAGCTTCTTTATTTCCTGTATAGCAATTTGACTGAGACATAACCAAAATCACAGTGGTAATCACCGCCTAAAAGAAACAGTTTCTGAACACGTCACATCCCTTAATAACCAACATAATGTCCAATTACTGCAGTAGGACTCACACATGTTAACCTCATCCTGAGCAGAAGTTTACAGTTACACCTCCACACACAACAGTGAAATCCAAACTCTTTGAAACATTAAATCTACGAAAGCCCCATTATCAAGTACAGTGACTACACGAATCACCATCCACATGTTTTCAAGCTTCAGATAGGCAAGCCATTATTTTCTTATGCTACTTTTAAATTGAAACTGCAACTGCAAAAGCCAGGTATTCTACTTTACCAGCTTACCTGGGTGAGTTGCATCTGGCAGTGTTTGTACTAGTTTAGGAAAAAAAATAATAAAAAAGGAAGAGAAACAGATTTATCCACATTCTATGAGGATCTAAGCAGTAAACTGAATCATACATCATTGCACAAGCCTCTGAAAGTATGCCAAAGCAGCAGCATTTTGAATAAAATAAGCCATTTTAGACTAGGAATGTAGTTCAGAAAACAAATCAGCAGTGAAAAAATATTGCCTTTTTTTTTTTTCTCCTGAAATAGCCAATAATGAAATCAATTGCCTAAAAGCGGGTATTCCAGGACTATCCTTTTAGGTCCGTTGCATGGATGAGTGCCAGCTAGTAAGATTCCCTGAGAAGGACACGTAAGAAATACAAGCAGATGGCTAGAGGATGGTTTTAATAACAGCTTAATCAAATTGGAAAGCCTATTCTAACATCAGCTGTTTTGAACTATGTTAAATTTTAAAGAGAGAAAATACAAGCTAAGGAGCATTTCTTGGTATACTTTAAACTGACATAAGCAGAACAAGTTCTACCCAATATTAAGATTTTATCCAGTAAGATTTAACTAATTAAGCTGTGCATCTCCATTAGCTCTTGTCACCTGATACCAGCTGAGGGTCTGGCCCACTCTTAAACAACTCCACATCTGCACATTACCATTTCTAAAGGAGTTTGAAAGGAATGCAGAAATTCACTGAGATTTTACAGACATGATAAATTTTTGATAAAGTATCAGGCCTCATGCATAGCCTCAAACACATAACTAGATCTTTGTTACTTTTTGGATTTTACGGATAAACTCCTGCACAGTCACCAGGTAGTCCTGAACTTGCTGGGAACATCCTTGGTTCTCTGGTGCTACAGCCAGTAGACAAACTCTGACTTATTTAAAGAAAAAGTGGAACTTTTTGACAAACAAATGTTAGAAATGAATAATGCTGAATCACAATATTCCCACAGTATTCCCACTCTCTTAATTTCTAAATAAAATTAATGGTTTTGCTTTTGAGGCAATTGCAAACAGTTTGTACCAAACTGCTGGACTGCCAGCGTAGATGACTGTAGGAACCAATAAAGTTACTTTACTTTTTTACACTTCCTAACGTGTAAAGTCTCAGTGATGGACACTGTTTGTGCCACAGCAGATCAGAGTACACACACACACCATCCTGGTATTATCATACAGACAGTTTCATAAAAATCAATCATTACTTGGAGGACTTGCAGACAAATCGTGCTTATGAGCAGAGATCATGACCTTGTACTGACATACTAACATAAAAAAAGCACATAACATATCTTGTGCTTTCAGCTTTTCTTAGCCACAATATCCTACCTGCTATAGAACCAGCTTTTTCTGGCTTTGCTAATGCTTTACCAGTCCCGTATTTCTAAAACATTCAAGAAATATGAAGTCCACCAGAAGCATCAGGATGATATTTTTTATCTCATTGTCAGAATATATGGTTATAACACACATATGTTAACCTGCAACTGATTAACTCATCTGGTGTCAGTTCCAACAACATTGCTTTTTGTTGCTTCATTTCCAGTGAGATTTTGAATGATTTTAATCTCGCTATAGTCTAAATAGCTGTTATTTTCTGAAGTCCAGTATTGATTTTCAGCATGACAGCTGGGATTGCTCTTCAGAAGATCTTCAAAGACATAATCCATGCCTCAATACTATAAAAATTAGGTCATTCTGAAAAATATATCTACCACAACTTTCCAAGAGGATGTACACGTCCAGCCAGGGAAAGATTCAGTTTCAAAGAATCACTCACCATTTTCAGACTTCTGCAGGGAGTACTTGAAGTTGGCATTTACAGAACTACCAGTTCCCATGTTCTCCAGCCAATACTCCTAGGATTGCAGACTGCTGCAGACTGACCCAGTATCACCAAAACCATGCAAGAGATGCAGGAAAGTGCATTCAGTCAGAATCAAACCGGTTGCAACGTGCAGGGCTGGGAGTCTATAATTAAACATATCAACACTTATTAAGATCACCAAGCAGATGGCCTGTCTTGTGCACAAGTACATTTCCTACTACCAGGTTTTCCCCTACTTTGTGGTCTTCTAGACTATCTGACAGGGCAATTTTTGTGTTAGTCCTTCGAGATTCAAGTCAGCTATGAGAACAGTAATAATTACAGCACCTTGGCTAGTTACATATAAATGTCAGAGATTACGTATTTAGCTACTATAGCTGTACAGTAAATGTATAATTCAGGCATTCATGTACTCACATTTTCAGACTGGGGTGGAAAGAAAAATCTGTATGCAGATAAATTGTAAATCATGCTCTGAGCAGAATACATCTTTCAATCTCCCCACCTCCCCTCTTCCTCATATGCAACTGAAGGGACTAGATTAAGCACTAGACATGTGCTTAATTCCTGCACATGATTGGATGGAAGTAAAAGGTGCTTAATTCCTGCACATGATTGGATGTTGGAGGCACTCACACACTATACAGAAAAGAAAGCATGTCTTGCATACTAATCTGGAAGCAAAAATGTAATTAAGTGACTTGATTAACAAGCATTTCAAGATTTGCAGACAGATATGCAAGCACAGGTCCCCTATGAAGGGTAACTCTAATTATGAGGGATGAACACACAGATGGTATTTAAATCTATTTGCAGTTCCACAGCTGGAGTCTAAAATAACAATTAGCTGTCATAAGAAAATAATCAGCTTTGTTAAATAAATACTGCTTTTCTTCACCTCGCAGATCTGCTTGAGCGTGGGGGTGTATTATACCAGCAAGCAGTTGCTCAGACCCTTGCCAGCATAAAAAGGGCAGGACTGCCAGACTTCTATCTCACTGTTGCAGAGATAGTCTACCCAGAGCAAATGGATGCAAAAATGAAGCAGCACATTCCTTCTTTCACTCTTGGTCATGTTTCCTTTGGATAAAAAACACAGAAGGAGCACAAAGCACCATGTACCACTGCCAGAGCAGTCCCAGGCTGTATCGCATAGTAACTAGAGAGGGAAAAAGGCTGAGAAAAGAAGGTAAAAATCAGTTATGAAAACTAGGTCATGCTAGCAGCAGACCACATCTCTAAGGACTTTAAAGGGTCAAGAGAAAGGGTCTACAAGGGCACTTTTTCTAAGCAGCAGAGGATAAACAGCCCTGCTCCTCCTTTTCCCACTTCCTGCAACTTGCCTACTGCAATCTCATTTCCCCATCCCACATCTTCCTGGGAAGAAATTCTAACGAAAGGAATATGACCTTCCATTATGATAAAAGTATATGATATATACTGTATAAGGTATATATGTACATTGTGCAGGAAGATAATCCATTTTGATCTTGTGAAAGATGCAACTGTAAAAATATGGGGTAAATCATCCCGTATTAAACATCAAATTTAAATAGGAAAAAAAAAGTCTAAAATCACAGTTCATCTATGTCAGCAGGTAAGACCAGTTCACCTGAAAATTGTGTGCTCACTGCAGAAAACGCAGGGTGAAATACTCATCACAGCCCTGATCCTGGCAAACCATTAAAAAAACATTTCAAACTGAGAGGCCGCAGGAGGAAATGACTTGCCCAGCTCAACTTGCACGGGAAGGACAAAGCTGCCCAGAGTGTTCAGTCGGATGCCGACCTTGCTAACACTTCAGACCAAGAAGTTTCCAGGTAGAATGAAATGCTGAAATTCTCCATCCTGCCCAGAAAGCTGAACTGCACAACGGCATCTTCCCATTAACCAGGTAAAGCAACACAATACATGGTAATGCTGCCAACAATGTACCAGTCCCTGTAGATTTTATTCATTGTTCCATTTTAATTTACTACCCATTATTTCATTCCTATCAAGATTAAACATGTCATGAAGCCACTGCTGAATTATGCCCAAGTAACTACATTTGGTAGATTATGCTCCTCATTCTTAATAATGCACATACTCTGACTGTTTCCCAAGTGAGTACGTACCCAAAAGGACAATCACACGCAAAAATCAGAATACCTAGCACTTAAGGCTCCTGTTTATTCCCACCTGGTCAAGACAAATCCCATTTCAGAAAAAACCTTACAAATTTGCAAGCCAAGAACTTCTGAGGGTTGGCTTGTAAATCCACATTTGGATATCCAAGTAAAAGTAGCATTCCACAGAGAGAAATATGATTGTTTCAAGTAAGTATTAGATATCCAGTGAAGCAGACGTGAATGAGCATTACCTCGTATGAGCAGTGCATTTTAGAAACAAACATCCCCAATGACCTCTACTTATTGCATCCTGGTATACACGGCTGAAACAGGCTCCTCTCAGATGAACTGACGCCAAGGACACACTCCGGATACTAACGGAAGTTCAGTCCACAGGACCAGACCCATGGCAAAAATCTGAAACATGGGTACTGTGATCAACTTCTCCTCCGAGGCACACACACTACATCTGTATCTTTAGTATCAGGTTCTTCAATAGCATTAATGTTTTTAACGAAAGCCTGCAGCTTTTCAGAAAAGAGTATGTTTAAAGAACCTTCACAAAATATAGCCAGGAGAAAAAATCCTTTTTTCAGGACCTGCAACACTTCCAGGTCATGCCTAAAAAATGAAGAACACATTTTAAGCAAATGCTGAAGAACAGAGTCCAGTACCTGACTTGCCCGGGATGTGTTCACAAGTACTGCCTCTTTTGCAAGGTGTGATCTTGGGAGGTTTTTTTAGATGGAAATTTAAACATCTCTCTGAAACCAACTTTGGATGCACAGAATAAAACTGGAACTTGTTTCCCTTCCCCCCAAAACACCCATAAGGGTTTTTTTAATTTTTCACAGCCCTACTTTAAACGGAAATTGCGGAGGTCCAGATATAGGTATGGCACAACTGCAGAGAGCAAGCACAGGCATTGTCACCTACCCATTTCCCTTGTACTCAAAGGTCTTGCAAAACATCTCTTTCAGGCAACTCCTGCATATGCAAACTTTTTCATCTCCTTACCCTCAGATTCTTCTGAAGACAGAGGCCTGACCCAAGCACAGCAATAAACTGGAGACTTCAATAATATCAAACCTGTTTCAAGGGCGGAAGGAGGGAGGAAGAAATAAAGCCAGGCCAACCGTTCAGCACATCTGATCCTCCCTCATCTACCCAGCAGTGACAGGCACCTCTCTACTACCTTAAAACCTGTAGGCAAGAAAAAGGAAGTCCCATCACACACGTCTCAGCCTCAGCTCATGACTTTCCCTGGGACACAATGCTGCAAGGTGCATCCCCTAGCAAATGTATGTGTAAACAAAACAAGGTGGTAAAACCTGCCATCTCAGGCCAGGACGTTAATGGCATGAGAACGTGTAGATTCAGACAGGCACACACACAGACAACTGGCAGAACAGCGAAGCTTAAGGTTCCAACTGGACACCATGCACACAGAAAAGATGCACTTTCTCTACTCACCAGTTAGCCTCCGAAGTCAGGAGAAGTTTCTAACATCTCTATATGTAAGTTTCTAACATCTCTATATGTATATAGGGATGATACACTCTCTTTTGCAACAACATAAGCACAAAATTGATCAAAAACATTAAAAGACATAAAATTGACTAAGGGAACACTTGCACAAATCCATTTGTGTAAATTTAAGGACAAAAATCCCTAAAACAAACAAAAAAGCATAGAGGAATTTCCTGGCTTACCATGACTACTACTTTTAACTCCTTCAAAACCAAAACAAGTGAAACAATTTGGGCTCAAATTCTACACATTCCAAACCTGCTCAGAGTACAAATAACTACAGGCCTTCGCCAGGAGCACCAGATTTCTCTGGCATACCAAACAGCAAATAAAAATAATAAATAATAAATAAATAATAAAATAAAAAAAATAAAATAAAATAAAATAAAATAAAATAAAATAAAATAAAATAAAATAAAATAAAATAAATCCTCCCAGGAAAGATGACACATTTCATATACGCAACAGAAAGCCCACTGTCTTGACAATGTTACGGACGTTTAGACAACTGAAGAAAGGGTTGGGAAACAGAGACAATGGAGGAAAGGGATTAATCTGGAGGACAAGGCAGACTTACTAGAAAAAAATACTGAAAGAAGTGGATGGTAGAAGGTAATAAATTTAAGTTCTGCTAAAAAAGAAAAAGCAAGAAGTCATTTAAGAGCTACCAGTGAACAACAATAATAAAAAAAATCCAATAAAAGGCCCACAAGAATAAAGCTGCTAGCTAGCACAAGGGAAAGTGATGATCGTGCCTTTACTTCCAAGAGTAAATACCTATGTCCCATGTGTACATCCGATTCAGCGCTGCTCCCAGCTGGAAACAGAAGATGAAGCTTGTTTTATTTTATATATGCACTGACCTCTGCACCTGAACAGTTACTGCAACACCAAAAAAGGAGAATTTCAGTTAGAAAATTCCAATAATTTTACAGAGTGTGACATACAAAAAAAAGCCTATTTTACCTCTAACTATGGAAGCTTACTAACTACTTCTGCACACAGAACATTGTTACAGAGAAAACAAAATGAGAAATACAACTTACCTTGTCACCAATTTGTAACTTAAGGATACACAGCACAGAAGGACTCCACCTTATAAAATTGATTTTGTTTGTTTGTTTATATGCTTATATAACCAGCATTCAAAATTGAAACTAATCAATAATCTTTGAAGTGATTTACTTGGTTCGATTCAGAAACTCCTCCTCACAGACCTAAGCTATCAAGTAAGCTGCTCCCTTGGCCACTCAGTGGAGACTCCATCTCTTTCAGGACTTACAGCACAAGATGTGCGCACTGTTCTGCAACAAGCGCAGAACCTTCAATTTATTTACTGCACAGTTGTTTTGAGCAGCCTTAAGTACCCTCCCATGTGATGCTTAAGAAAGGCCACAGATCTGAAATGGATTAGGATTACCAAAGGGGATTATGAATGAGAAATGCAATACGCTGGCTCCTCTCATCTTAAACAACAAATCTGCTCTTACACACATTCCAGTTGCCTTTTGTTAATGCAAACTTCCAGAAGATTTAAAGGTTTCACTCCCCATTTTCGTCAGAAAAATCTTTGGGCTTTGTAGATAGGGAGTCTGCCATACAGGAATCAAAGCAGGAGGATGCAAGCAATTCGATTATCTACAAGTGATTCTTCCTTTATTTAAAAGCAGAAAACAAAAACTTCCCGAATCCACCAAACCTTTAAAAACTACTATATTTCATGTTTTCTTCCCCATCTGGCATTGCTAAAATGGTTTTAAGCTATGAAAAATGCTCTTATTTTCATCAAATTTCAATTCTTACACAAAAACAACACAACACTCATTTCACAGGTTAAATAATTATTTCATAAGATACATCATTAATAACTTTCTTACTGTTTGTATTTTTAGCACGTAATTACATTGCTACAACCTGAAAGCTAAATATTCCCTCGATTAGCAAGAAAAAAAAACATTTAGATTAACATATACTCTTCTGCTTGGCATCTGGATATGTGAACCTTTATGAACTGAGGAAATGCAAGACTTTCATTTAAAAAATACAAAATAAAAATAAAATCAACTTCTTTAAAACTAGTCTCCTTTCTTTCTTGTTTAAAATACAAAAATAAAAAATCTTTCAATATGCCACTTGGTGTCTGGACCTAAGCAAGTTCTTCACAGCTAATGAGACGAACAGGAACAGAGCTTATATATATATATTCATGAATAACATGGAAATGAAGATACTATTTTACAAACCACAGAGAATCTGGCCACATCCATTGCCAGAGGCTGTTTGGCCTTACACAGCCAAGGCAAGAAGACCATGCTAAATTGCACAGGTGAGGATCTTTTTCCCTCTAGTTGCGGGTGGCTGTTGAATAAAGGAAACCTTCTGGGATCAGGAGTCCTTGTCCGCTCTGTGAACTCAAGCAGTATTGATGTGAAGTTTTATCTAAGATACTGTGATCTCTTTTGTATTGTTCCTCAGGAACCTCTGCTTTTCAACGGCATCAGTTCTGGCACAGGAGTCCTCGTAACAGCGTTGTGCAAAGTGGGTCAAGGCAAAGCTTGTGGTGCATTTATCCGGGCAGAAGCAGAGGATGCAGGTAAGCAGGTTATGACACTGAGCAAGACTAGTGCAGGACGATCAAGGGCCCACTCCTCCGGAAGGCTCTCTCAGGAAGTCTGCCTAACCCATGTGCAAATACCGCAGGCAGCATTGCAATGCCTGCAAATGGTGCTCTGGCCACAGGCAAGCACCCCTTGGACCCTGTACAGGCGAGTGTTCTTCCCCTAAAGGCTGCCAAAATATTTCTATCTGTTTTATTCATCACAGGAACCAAGAAAGAACAAGGGGTTATTGTCTCTAAGTACAACACACACCAAGCTGCATACATGAGACATCACCAAAGGGCCTCTGTGCTTGAAGTCATGGGAGAAATTTTCTATTTGAAGATCTAACAATCTTTCTGCATCATCCTCTCCCAGGTAAAATTCTCACTGACATTAGTGGGATTTTTTTCCAATGAAGAATCAAACCTTTAAGCTATATGTAAAGGTATCCACTGATCTTGACTGCACAGTCCTTTCATATTCCTGCTCTGCTTCCACGAAATGCCTGCATTGACAATTCACAGGCACAGCATAAGCAGACCAACCAAAAATGGATACACTAGAGAAGTTAGTTGTAAACCTTCTACTGAAGGCAGCTTTCGAATGTGCGCCTAAAGCACGTGCTATCAGATCACAGACTTCTCTCATGTATCACATGAATAAAAACACAATAATGTACGGCTCCCCACAGGGCTACTCCATCTAGCCATGTTTCCTTGCCTTACATTCCTTAAACTGATGGAAAATTCTCCCACTGTGGTTAAACACCTTATCTACTACCAGAAGGCAAGGGCTTTTAACATTATGTAGGAGCCTCCTTTGGACTACATGCCTCCCAGTCACCTTTCAAAACCCTCGTAAAAAGAGTTAAAGGGGTTTGTCCATCAGAGAACCAGTCCTGTTAGACTCAGGACCATACACCCGCCACGTGTCAGAGAAAAAGACTACGACATAAACAGCAATATTAGAGGTCTTCATAAATCAGACAACCAGCTGCACATCTTTATTTCATTATATGCAAACCTACAGCACAAGCAAAAATATAAACTTTTCTTTTTATTTATTATTAATTACGTGAGTACATTCAAATTGCACAATAACTATTTCCAAGAGCAGTAAAAATACTTTGTAGCCATAAATGCCTGTTAGAACATCATTGCAGTTAAAATGAAACCAAACTTCTACTATTGTTCATTAACGGTATCATTTGGTAACATTTCAAAGAACTAACAAGTCATTATTACCTGAATAGTTCATGTAATTAATAGGCAAAACAACTGCAGTGCTTTTAAGAGTACTTTTAAAAGTATGTGCTGGTCTTGGAAACCTTCAGCATTTCACCCATTTTGTCTGTTGAAATAAATAAATAGATAGACAGACAGATAGATAAATAAGGGAGCATAGGCTCATATAAAGTCAGGAAAGAAAGCAAAGTCTTTAGAATCTCCAGATGAAATGAATTAATACTTCTATAATCAGCTGTATTATAGTAGTTGCCCAGTACAACTGCTACCACTAAGATCCAAGAATAGTTTAAAATAAACTACTCAAACTGGAATGCAGCTCCTCATGCTCCTGCCAATCACACGCAAGCAGTTTCTTGGAACAGAAGTAAACATAACTTAGTACCTTCCTCTGAACACATCACAACTCTGATGTGGAGAACACCTGGGGAGTTCAAGCACTTGCCATTTTTCTGCATGTCCGTAAGACAAACGCCCCAGAGGATCATCATGGTCAGTTGTCTGTGAGGGACTGCCATAGACTAAGCCTGATCCTTCTTGGTGCCAAGTGTAGAGCCCTCTCCTGCTGGGGTTCAGCTCACTACGGGCATGACTGTCATAGCCAACCACCTGGGTTGTTTCCCAGGAATGAGATTTGTAAAAATAATAGATAAAAGGTTTATCTCAAGAGGTGCTACCTTTAGGTAACAACACCACTCACTCTGATAAGGCACTTTTTCTGAGGTGCAATAAAGGGTTTGCAAAGGAAGTCAGTACTTAACTCTATCTCTAAAACAGCAAGAAAAGCTATTTGCCCAAGGTCAAGAAGCAAACCAAGGGAGAGTCAGGAATTCCAACTACATTACTTGACGCCACTGCAACGTTTTGTGCCTCAGTGACTCTTCACTAGCTAGAGTACCAACATGCTACTTACCCCTTTTCATGTCACAGTCCTGATCCACGTCCTGTACTTATCTGGAAATGCAGCGCTCATTACTGTGGTATACACTGTGTTACTGGTAGGGGAAAAAGAGAAGCATGAGGGAGTCAGAATCATTCTGAAGACAAATGATTCATTTATAAAAACAGCAAAGCAGCAAAACTAATTTTAGCAGAAGCAATGCTCTTTGTACATACAGAAGTGTTAAAAGGACGCTGATAAAAATGAAGGTTCTTGGCACAAACTTTTACCATTTTTTTTTCCACTTAGTACAAGAAAAATGTGTTTCTATATCTGTTTAATCAGTGTAGTAAAACATTAGCATGACTGATCTTTGCAGTCACATGAACATAATTTTCTCCTTTTCCAAATTTGCTTATAAAGCAACAGAGATGAAGTCCTGGCACTGACTTTGAGGACACCATTGCCAAGCTCAAATGTGAAAAACAGATCCAGAGTAAAACAAAACAAGGTACCTGCAGAGGTACAATTTGTGTAACAGTGCAAAACAATAGTGGTATACTGAAATTATTCTGTTTTAGAAATCTTGTTTCTAATGTATGTGTCCCATGTATTATTTTTCCTTTTCGTACAGAAAATAAAACAGCAGAAATGCTGCTGCTGGTCTGAGCAGTCATTTTTTTTTTCAGTGCTACAAAAGGCAGAGTCTCCCTGTAACCAGATGTTACCTAATGAAGTGCAGTTTGATGTCTGGAAAGCGAGCAACAAAACAAGAAAGAAGAGTTCTGCAAAATATGAGGACAAAATTCCCTGTGCACAAGCAGTAATTTAAGCTAGGAAATCACAAGATACTCAAAAAGACATACACAAAAATCTTGAAGTCTGTGTTTGGCTTTTAAGTGCCCTGAGGCATGGCAGGAATCACTGGTGAATACTGAACCTAATACTTACTTGTTTAAGACCGGCTTCACTGACAATACCTGTGCAGAAAGTTTGAAGAGTTGTCATTTTGGTAAATGAAAGGAAATTAAAAGGCTGTTTAGAAACAGCAGTAAGATTAAGTTATGAAAATGAATAATGCAGAATCAAGGATTATTCTTGCCATTTTCTTTTTAACATCAGACTGTATCACAAAAATATTTAAAATAAAAACTCTGAAATATCCAAGACCTAAGATCTCAAAACTAACTGAAAATAACCACTCTTCTCTAATACTTTCTTTGACTGCTCCAGTATTCATAACTGTGCTTGAGCTGCACAAAAATGATTGTGGTTGTAGATTCACCTCCTGCCCTTTCACGTTCTCCTTTTAGCTGTGGCCACACTACCAAATATTGTCAGCGAAGGCCAGTCATTCACAGACCCCTGGAAGGAATAAACCTTATTTCTACATAAACTTCATGTATTCCACGCCCCTAACTGTGGGAAACTGCAGGCCACACAATATACCTGATTAAAATTCCATTAAGTATCAGTGCTCTTTCAGTTGATTTCCATATGCTTTGGATCAAGCTCTAGTATCACACGGTTATAATCAGACTAGTTATAGGAGTTCCTTCAATCAAATCTCTCTGTCCAAATGTCACATGAGGAAATCCACAGAGAAAATGTAAGAATTTGGATCACGGATAAGAACAGGTTCTGGATGCCTCTGACTCTGATGTTATTTTCTGCTATGCACACTTATGGAAATTTGGGTTGTTTCAGTGCTTTTTTGCAGGCTTATCTGACCCATCTACCGAAAAACCTGGATTTGCAGACTCTTACGGAATGACTATATCGGAACATACCATTATACATACTCATTGCTCTTCTTAACCTAAATCCCCATGTGAACACCATTGGAACTTTCCATTCCTAATCTAAACTCAGTATTTGAGCCCATCACTAACTCACCTAATGTATGAGCAGCAGTTCTGATCAGAGAGTCAAACTCCGCCACACAGCTTTTTCCTGTTTACTTACACTCAGAATCACCTCACTGTACAAATATTGGTGCATTACAATTTTGCTTCCATCATTAAAGCAATCCAGGAAATTGGATTCTTCACCAAAGAAGTAATTATCATTTGATATTACTGTTGAAATATATCAGGATTTAAAATCTAAAAATATTGCATTTCCTTGATGCACGGCAAAAAAATCAAACCTCACTCGAAACTGCAGTATTATATGCAATAAAGAAACATATAATCAATATATTAAAATGTGCTTCTAAAAGCCTTATGGTGCTTTTGAAAATAGCAGTCTGTTTCTAGATTAGTAATAGTAAAGAATCTCCGTGAGAACTCTGGAAGCCCTTTTTGAATAGACCTAGACGTTACTCCTGATCAATGTAAAATAATTTAACAGTATTCTCAGTTTTTTCAAAACTTGCAAATATCTGTAGTTCGATGCAAGAATTGATATTGGGTCCCTAACCAATATTTCATATCCCCATATCATTTCATAAAAACAAAACATTAATTAATAGTTCCACAACATGTATTACTGAAATGTCTTAAGGCATGAACCTGCTTTCTCCTCAAAAAAAGTTCTCCCTAACAACTGTGTTAAATTTACGAGAAAACAGAAGCACTGCTTCAGCTCTACTCCTGAATTCTCAGTGGGAAATCGAAACGGACTGTCCAGAGAAGTTGTGCACCTATTTATCAATTGAAGTTCACAGGAGCTTAAAATCAGTGCCCAGATATCTCAGTCTGGGCATCCAGAGACGAAGTAATCCAGAACTAACAGACTCCTGAAAGTCTGGATTTGACTCGAGTCACCCAATGAATTTCCAAAAGAATCTGACTTGTGAGTGTCCACCAGGAGATGACATTTCAAAATAAAGCTATCCAGAGTGCGTCCTGCAATACACCTTTTTTTTATTATGACTTAATTGTACAGCTTTTGAACCCTTGCCAAAAATGTAACTGCTCTTACAACTGCTTTGGAGTAGTCAAAGCTGACACGCCACGATTTAGAATT
>NW_010576732.1:274380-290744 GCF_000705375.1 Tinamus guttatus
CCGCCGGCTGTAACGGTCGCCTTAAGGAAGCCAACGGTCGCTGGCTCCGAGCTACGCAAGGGCGGCCGGCGCGCCGCAAGAGGGAGGGTGGCGGGAAGAGGCCTCCTCCCTTTCAGTTCTCAAGTGTTGAGTTGGCCCACGCACACGCAGAAAAAGCCACAATTGTTCAGGTACCAGAGGAAACAGAGGAGCTGCATTTTCTACCCCTGGGTCTCGTATGCCTGAGCCGCTCCCTAGGAGCACACAACAATAGGAAAACAAGATTAGTTCGTGTCCTGCTTGCAGAACCATCTTTCCCTTTAAATAGAAAGATTAAAATGAATTTTATTCTTCTTTTCTCATACATTTTAACTTTAGAGTATAATACTTCTCCCCCTCAACTGTTTCAATTCATCAGTGGTACAATTATTCTTTTTATTACTCAACAGGTAAAAATAACCACTCACAAAATGGCTTATTACTTAAATCTACGAAAGTCATAGCCTTAAGATGGGCATAGATATTACCCAAATGCACCTCCTTCTTTGGGACTGATGCAGAAGATTAAAATTCCTTCCCGTAACCATTAACTGCTTCATGTAAGAACATGTTTTATAACAAAGGCTGTATATTTTAATTAATTCTTACACATACAAAAACAGGTCACTGGAAATAATTTACATTCAATAAAGGATAACTGCCTTGAATCCTTGAAAGATTTTGGAATCAAGATCTAAGGATTAAGGCATCTTCGGTGTGTCCTGTACATGCAATATTCCTCCTCTTTACTGTTCATTACTTCAGCAGCCGTTTCCTCTTTTTCAGAAGTGCATCTCGAAGAGCCAGCTGGAACATGGGACAACAGTGGAATATTCAGGTACCTCAAACTTTTAAATATCAAATTAAATGAAATGATAACAGTATACAATTCACAACCCTCTCCACTACGCCAATAATATCCATGCATCTCACTGCTATTTTTGTCAGACATCTACACAAAATCACCACACTGGAATTCAAGTTTACACACCAATTAAAATTGTGCATCAATCCTAAGAAGAAAACTCCCCTTTGGGGAGTTTACATCATGTATACTGAGATACTGACATCTCTACGGAGGCATTTATATACTACAGGTAAGGAAGAGGTCTCCAAGATGAAAAATGAATTTGAACTAGCTTTAAAACCAGCTGACTCGGGTACAAGAAGCAGAAAAGTAGTAAAATACAAGGATGTAACTTCAATCCCAATGCCACAAATTTTTATAGAAAGCTAACAGCAACATTTCCAGCTGTAAAATTAGGAATTGAGATGAAACTTACTCAGAAAGGTTTAACTAAAAAGTTTACTCACACTATTTTGAATGGGTAAATATGTAATGACGTAAAATTCCTGAAATTGTTCAACCTCACAAACAGGCAGTAATAACTACTCAGCTAAAACTGGGAGCAGTAAATACTGAAGACTACCATGGCAGAAATGGTGTGGTTGCTTAGCTAAAGTTGGTAGTACAGTTAAGGAAAAAGTTGGGCCTCAAAAGTCAGTTTGTATAGGATCTGCTAAATGCCATACTGACACAATTAGGGAAAAAATAACAAACTGTTCAACTGACAGATTATATTACATTAGAAGGAATCAGAGGAAAAAAAAAAAGCACATCAATTATCTGATAATTAAGTAGGATTAGGACAGTTTTAGGAGTATTTTAAGAGGAGTATTACAGAGCTTCTTTTAAACAGGGAAAGGAAGGGATGTTACAGTTTTTTTTCCCCCAAGTGCTATATAACTTGAAAGAGAGTTTACTGTGTACTCAAGGCAAATTGGTGGGGCTTCCATTTTCTGGACTACAGACAGTGCTCTATTTTACGCTACTACTGAACCACATAGGGGAATTCAGTATCAGACAGCCCAGCCCACTATTATGAAACATTTCCAAATCATTGTCAACAAAATGGGTGCTATGGCCTAGGTGAAAAGCAGCCTGATCAATTTTAGCTTTCATCAAAAAGGAGATATTATGAAAAAATTCTTCTTTGGACATTCATCTGATATGAACACATTCAAAACCAGAAACAAAAATAAGGTCTAGAACAATTAAAGATGACTTTTTAGTGGCACTGAGTCTACATTAAAGAATTTTTGTCTAAAATCTGGTAAAATGATTAATGGCATCACAATGGAGATTATTGTCATATCGAAACAAAGCAAATAACCTTAAAAAACAAAAACAAAAAAAACACTGAATTGCTACTGGCAGGTACTCCAAACCTCTCTGGTTCTAAATGCACCCAAATCTTTCATAAAAGAATGAAAACTTAAACTAGTTTCCTAAGAGGAGCTTAAGTTTTGGTTTGCTACATTTTGCTGGTGTTCTGAGGACTGAGTTAATGTAGTCAGTGTTACTTGGGGAGAGAGATAATAAAAAGCAGCAAATCAACTATTTGCTCAAGGTATGAGGCTACATCTTTCCATGCAAAAAGAAACTTCTAAGACACACACTCTATTGCCTTCTCTGCAGATATTTTTTTTCCTCCAGTATTTCTGCCTTTAGGACAATAAGTGGCAAATAAATATACATTCTGCTGTTGTTACTGATATTGGCAAAGGAGGGATTGTAAAAGAAGAAACAAAATGTGCTCTACCAAAAGACAGAACCTGTCAAAAAAATCTCAATTAAAAACACACATAAAACCAAGAGGCCTGCATAACTGTATTATTCAATAAGTTTTTGCTGAAACATGTTCAAAAGCATTCAATTTTGTAATGCTCTGGAACACTCCATACTGGTTACCTGCCAGGTTAGATAAAAGGGTTTTAAGGCAGACTTATTTTTAACACACGTGCACCCTGACAAGGTGAAATGTGGTAGGACAAAGCCCTGCCTAGGTCTCTGCTCTAGCCCCAGCCCTCTTAGAGGCACCTTTTCAGCCACGCTGCCATAGCTACCTGTGGGACAGACCACTTAGTAACTAGACCAAAGAACTGCTGTGCTTAACCCGCACATCCTTTTGCCAGAGCTGCTTTGAAACCTGCATCAGCTGGCAATTTCTCTGCTGAGATCAGCATATTGTAAGAGAGTAGCAGCAGGCTAAACCCAAGATGCAATTTTCTACACAGTTTCAAATAGGTCTAAAATTGTACTTAAATCTGTGCCCTAATTCTCTTTAGGGCAAACTGTTGGATTCTTACATGACCTTAGGGCCAGGACAACTGAGCCCATAATATGACAGTAGTATGAGGAACAGCAAAGTCAGACACACAAACTAATAGCCCTTCCTAAAAGACGACTCTTAACATGCTGCAAAAACATTTCTTTTCTCACACCGTCACCAAGGTCCTCCTCTGATCTACTCTTGCTTATATAGACCGAATCAAACTATGTTATCATTGGCTTTGTAATAACCCAGGCATGACTTCACACCAGGGCTTGGTCCTTCATGTATATTAAAGAGTAATTCATGCTAATAAGTGAAAAGTCTTCTCCACCCCAGAATCTCTGATACACTCTATCCAGACGGGATTCAAGAAAAGCAACTTAACCCTAGTTGCTTGCCAGCAACTCAGCCATGCCCAACCAAAGCTTAGGGCAGAGGATAGACATTACCTCACCTGAACTACAACCTTATTGCTCACACTGCCAGCCTATCCTTACCACTGAATATTACCTGTTTTTCTCTGAAAGAACGCTTATTTTTTGTGCGGACATTATGGCTGTATCTCATCATCATGAAGTTCTTCTGCTTTTTCTTTTCTTTGTTGGTAGTGCTGGCAAACGGGTTCATTTTAGTTTTCTTTTTCACAAATTCTTTTCTGTCTGTTCTTCCAGCCTAGAATAGAAAAGGTATTTTAGTATTTTCCTCTCCCCACAGGTAACATGGGCTTAAGATGACAAGTTCTATGTCAGAAACAACAATTCCAGATTCAGTATATCTTTCTCCATATTACACACATTCCTCCTTGCTGGCTTTATTTATTTAAACAAGGGTGAAGTGTCTGTATGTTTATATTCCCATCATCATTTGTGACCATTATTCTCGTTCACCCAAAAAGCTACAGGAAAAACAGCTTACAAAATGTCTCAAAGCATAAATGTCAGCTAGGCCTCTTACAGACTCAGCCCTACCTGCTTGTTTTTCAGGGGAAAACACAATTCCTTCAGAACTGTAAAAAGACAGAGGATATGAAATAGCCAAGTTTCTCACCATTGCAGTTGCCAGTCTGGTCTCCTTGTCCGATTTAGGCTTCTTATGCAGATGTTCAATATCTCTGAGCGAAAGCAACTCTCCCCTACACACAAACGAAAATCCAACAAAAGGCCATCACTCGCAAAGCACCATCTAGCAAGAAAAACAGCACCCTCCTGACCCGTCATCTGCCTATAAACATTCACACAACACTTCTTTCTCTCAAGCTAATCCCTGGGCTGTGATAACTTTCACAAACTCTCATTATTGCTTTTTCAAGTCCTTTAATCACATAATCAAAAACCCTTGGAGATACAAACATGCAACTACTACTGCAGGAAAAACATGCCCATCAGTCTGAACAAGCTGAACACTCTCTTGGTTTTCACTGGTCCCTCTTGCTGCCGCCTCCTTTCTTTTCTCTCCAATAAAAAGAAAACCCTGAGGCCAGGCAGTTTGCCACATGGCATCAGTTATCCTGATGCAATAGTACAGTTCTGTACCCTGCTGCAATTAAAAAACAACCAAGCAAAAAACCCAAACCCACCAGACTACAGAGAAAAGAAAGGCCCGATCAATATTTCGTATCCTACCTGCTCTCCTCTTCTTCATCTATTTCAATGTTTTTCCTCTTGGCAGCTTTTCCTGGTGCGGAATTGAGCTCTTTGGACAGCTGGGCAAGACGTATTTTATGGAAGTCTTCCTGAGTTAGCAGCCTGCTTGTACTGACTGCTGCTGCTTTGGCTTTTCGCTCCTCTAAGGGCATGCTTTTGATCTTTTCTGCCTTTTGCAAAGAAGTAGAAAAGAATCACCCAGAGGTTCGCAGAAACATTTCTCTGCCCTAATCCATGACCCGTGCTTCCCACAAACTTATAAAACGGGGATGTTGTGGGGGAAAGCTCTGATCAGTTGTTAGCATTCTCAATATTCTTATATCCAACACAAAGTAATAAAGCAAAGGCATTTTTAGAGCAAAAGAAAGCATTCAGTATGTAAAGATTACAGCTTTGAAGGAATTCAGCATTGGGACAATATTCCCCCTCATCAGCATGCATCCTTCAGTACATGTGCAGAAAAACACTTCACCTCATTGATCCTAGTAAAAATCATCATGCAACTCTGCATAATTGTAAGCAACCACGTGAAGGTACAGAGCACCAGAATCACATCTGCTATAGCACATAACATTGATATTTGTGGTAGAAGACACTTGAAACTCACTACTTCTTGCTGCTCCTCATCTGAAGAGTGATGCACATCAATCCATTCCCCGTCTTCATCCTCTTCCTCCTCACTGAGACTAGCGCTTTCCCATCCATCTGTCAGGGCAAACAAGCACACAGCGCCTTTGGCACAGATTCAGCTCAATTGCCTGAGTTGCAAGGAATTCAAAGAAAACGTCCCAGGCTCTCACTGCCTTTCACTACCTACTTGTTAACTACATTTATGCCCAGGGACATGCTTATTAAACAGATCACCTGTAGATTTCAGCAGCCCATGCCTCAGAACATACAGACATTAGCAAGTTGCTTGATATTTCACTCATTTGATTGCTGTTTGTGAATAGCGTATCCCCGAAGACATCCACCATGGAAGAGACAGGTAGCTTTCCCACCAGCAAGCTCAGCCACAAACTCTGTCTCTGCTACCAATTTCCATCTGGCCTGCAATATCTTGAGTGTCAGAGCACAAAGCTCTGGCAGCTACCATACAAACAGGAAAAGAACTTCAAAGTCTTCAGTTCTTGGTGCACCCAGATCACCTGCCTCCACCACATTCAGGTACGGGCACTCGTTTTTTGTAGTGGTAAATGCGTATGTCTGTGTGCTGTCTTGGAGAATGTTCACACCTGAAACAGACTGCCTAAAACACGCAGTATATGCCTTCATTACTGTCAATGCAATCCCAAGCATTTTTAAATATCAACTCATAAAAATGAAGGCAAAGAAAATTTTCATTTTGCTAATACCTGCATTCAAATGAATAAGAGAAACAGCATGTCAGGGCACATACATTCCTCTAATACACTTCCACTGCACTATCTCCATTACACCTCAGCCTTGACTAGCAGAACTCTTCTGACCTAAGTTTCAAGTTCCACTCCCACCTTTTTTGCTTTCCTCCAGTTCAGGCAGCAGGTCCAGGCTGCGGGGAGTTTCTACACCAGAAGCAACTCACGGTAACTAAGTACAATATTATCAGCAAAAAAGCTTTCCTTTTGGAAGGGAAAGACAATAATACGTAAAATGAAAATAATAAAGAGCCAACCTTCCTCTTTGTTTCCTCCATTTTCGTCTTGACTGCCAACATCCAGTACTTCTGCTCCTGGAATATAATCTTTTGCATCCAGCTCTCCATATTCATGAATTCTGGCTTCCAGTGAGGCCTCAGTAGGCTTCCCCTATAAGCAAAATACAAGTTAAGTAGACTGCTACTTTCAATCCCAGAACCCTCCTCTATTTTCATTTTAAGATAGCTTTTCTCTGATGAAATAAGAGGTGATCTTGAATTATTCAAAAAAAAATCAATAAAGAGAGCCAATTTTCTCTAGCATTTCTTCAATGAACAGATTAATACATTTGAAATGAAGAAGTCAGGGAAAAAAAGACATAGCTACATCAAACAGAACGCAGCCAGGGAGCAGGCACAGGGAGAACACATGCCTTATTAACATGCAGGCTTGATTCCATGCCATTGCCAGGGTGTAAGGAGCCTAGTTGCATCAGCATCACTGTTGAGCATGGAATCCTATGTCTGCGATTAATGCAGTGTGTATCAAACACATACCCTGAATTTCTTCTGCAGCATCTCTGGATTCAGTGAACGGAAAAGGTGTATCAGAGTTCTGGCAGACATCATCACATCTATGACCCATAAAAAAGAGAGTTTGGGTTAGCTATAATGGAGAAAAGAAGGATTTGATCCCACTCCAATTTTAAGCATTCACAGCCTGCTCATTGACTTTTCTCAAGTCCAACCTCCCACTATTTCTCTAGTACAGGATCCAACAAACTATTAGGGTCAAATTTTCCTTAGCAGGCAGTTGCCTTCTTCAGTTTTACTATTTCCCCTGCCACATCTACCTTGGCTTTAGCCTTCTACATGCATACATTTACAATAGGCAAAGAAATGAGACAGACTACCATTATAAGCTGCCTCACCACAATAAAAAAGATATTAGCACTACATTTCAGCTCTGAAAACTGTAACAGTGCAAAGGAAGACAAGATAATACAAGAAAGAAAGAAAGAAGAAAAGAGATCTAAATATACACTAAATAATACATCTAAATAATACACTTACTTTTATTTTTATGAGTCTTATATTGAGCCAAGTCTTGGAGCAGATCTTCAGTCATGGCTAAAGGACATCTTGCAGTGATTTCTTTTATTGCATTGATTCTGAAAAATAGAAAACAAAATATTTTTCAGTAACACAGGAGAGACTCCTGCAAGCCCAGAAATAGACTTATCAGGAAATCCAAGAATTTTAGACAATGTTCATATAAGTATAAGACAACCAGACAGAAGATGCTCTCTGCCACAGTTCTCCAAAATCCTCTTTGGCCCATGTTTTGTACCCTCCAGCTATTACTTTGCTTGATCTCCAACCACGCAGCCTGACAGCTCCTGACCACTTAAGCAGCAATGCATTCAAGTGTTGACAGTGCCGTTATTTCCCTGAGCCAAGAAATACATATTCCACATTCCAAGAGCATGAGATTTCATACATACCCCACAGTCATCACTTCCCCAGAATTCTTGTCGGTGACAAAGTTGTTTGCTATAGTCATTAACACTGACTGGATAATCTGAAAAAAAAAAAAAAGTTTAAATATACATATTGCACTTTTATTAAGATGTCATAATGTTTTATTCAATAGCCCTATATAGTAGGCAACGGAACCCCTTTTCACAAAAATGTAGAGTTTAGGATCTATCATTATAACCTGCAGATATTTTCCAGACAAATTTTCCTGCAGCAAGACATATATTGGGGGGCAGGTTGTTTTTCTTTACACAAAACAACCCCTCTGAACTGTCAAAAGCAGCCAACAGGAGCTAAAACTCACATATGCTTTTCAAATCATCCAAAATGTAATGACTAGAGCTATCCGGTAAAAACACAGCAGACACCATGGAGAAACTGGGGATGAAAAGGGTGAAGACTTTTTTTTTTTTCTTCTCTCTTTCTCAGCTTATAAAGTTCATATGACAAAATGAAGATGTGGAGTTGGTAACTAAAATGCCCAGACACTAATATGGGTCTCCAAAAAGGAACTCTTGCATTACACATTTCTCTCAAAAGCCTTTATTAAAAAAATATTCTGCCACGGAGTTTTAACCATTTTGGAGTTGCTTTGCTGTTCAACACAAGACCAGATTCCTGATGAGACAGATTCCCTGTTCCCTCACCCCTAATCAATGCACTGAGCAAATATATAACCATGCCAGCCCGCTGCCCATTTTTAATGTCACTGAAACTTGGTGGCGTCCTGACCTCCGGTGGTACTAGCTGATGCGAAGCCTGTGCAGCAAACAGAAGAATCTTTGTCACTTCTGGAAAAAGGAAAAATGGGAAAAAAAAGATGTTCTGTCTGATAAAAACATTCACAAATACCATAAATCAACAAGGCACTAGGTCTCTTAGTCTCAAAAACATTTCAGTTTGCATTTGAGCCATCCTGTACAACAAACCACACTAGTTAGAATCTCCCACTAGGAACTCAGCAGGTTCATTTATTTTCCACTTCTGGAGTTTCTCAATGGCTAAGATCATCTCAGATGTGATACACACAAGTCTGAAGCGCCCTGCATTTCTGGCAGCTGGGGCCTTTTGCTCAGTAGGAGCATTTGGGATAGAAGGGGTAGGAAGTCACCTCTGTTCATAACCTGCCTTCATCCAAACTCTCTGGAGCTACTCCTTCTTAGTACTTACTACCACCTACTTCTGCTGCCTCGTCATTTAAAGCCACACTGCTAACAGACTGTACGTGTGACATAGTGGATGAGTGTTATTATCTACCAGTAGCTGCTTACCTCTCTGATGGGGCTGCAGGAATCTCTGCACAAAGGGATAGAAGTTAAAAAGAAAAAGCTGTGGAGAAAAGGAAAAAAAATAATCAAGTTGTGACATATTAGCTTCTTCTCTTTTAACCAAGATCACCTTCACAGGCCAAGATGAGACATTCTCCTGCCTTGAGTTAAAGGGGAAATGCAACAAAGTGACTTATGCAGAGGAAATTGCAGAAATATGCAGAGGAAGGTCCCTCTACACTGAAGAACCTGACAAAAGCACCTGGAAGGTCTGGAAAAAGACATTTTCCCTCCAGGTGTTAGGGGGGATCCTAACTGACAACAGGGCCTTAACAGCCAGCAAGGAAAGCTCAGTTAAAGCCATGCAAGCCAACACTGTCGTGCCATTCTGCAAGGCCTACTGGCAAATACAAGACCACACTCATTTTCTTTTTTCAACATAACAGTGAACTTAAAACCCACTTCTCAGAGGCACCAGGCCAGAGTGTATCATGCCTTTAACCTTGCTGGCTGCACACTGACTATTAAAAGTGGCAAGTCAGCTTCTCACACCAAGCTAATAATTTACTAACATTAACATAGCAGGTACCTCATGTATTCCAACTAGCCTGGAAATCAGGTCCATGAACATCATCTTCACTTCAAATCGTTCTTTACAATTCTCCAACTGTTTCAGCAGTTTCTCTGCAAAGTCTAGGGAAAAAACAAACAAACGAAACCCAAACAGGTGTGTGGTAAATTTTAACAAAACAATGCAGAACACAGTTCAAAGTTAGTTGAAAAATTGGCTTTTTCAAGTGGCAGTGCCCTTGCAAGAAGAAAGCAAAGATGCCAAAGAACACTGCTCCTGAGCAGTTTTTTTTCTCTCATGTGCTTAGAAAGTCTAAATCAGTGCATAGATGCAAGTTAAAGGAGAGCTAGCAAAAGCTCCACATCATCAAAAATACCGGATTAGCATATAAAGCTATTTTTATTAGATATATTTTAGATCTACCTGACAAAATCCCCAGAGGTTTACGAGATCGGACTGAAAAGAAGTCAAACGGTATCAGACAGACATCAGACTAGTAATAGAGATTATTTTCTAAATGGGGGTAGTCAATTTTTAACTGTCCAAAGCACTTTAATGATATTGAAACTAAACAGAAAACTCAAAAAAACAAATTTGAAGAGATAAAGTATTCCCCATTCAAACAAGTTATGGCCTTGACACACACAAGGAAGAGACTAAGACCCAGGTCTTGATTTGTAACAACATAAAGGAAATGAATCTAACACTGCTCTTCCTTGCTTGAATGTATAGTAGTGCAACACTAACTTGGACAAGCACAGCAAGTTTTAAATTATTTTACTGAAGTACTCCCAGGCCCTATGATCAAGCGTGCTACAAGCATCAGCGTGTCACAAGCGTAACCGCTTACCCCTTTTATTCTGGTTGCATATTGGTGGTTTTTTGTCCTCCAAATCCTAGTATTTGGCTGTCAACAAACCAGAACAGGTTACCTGCTTACCTTGGGGATCATGAATCAAGTGAATAGCAGAAAAGTTGAACACCTCTGGCTTTCTCTTCTTCTTCTGTTTCTGTATCAGAAAAGAAAAAAAAAAAAGATTTTTTCTTTCCTTCTCCTGAAGCTGCAGGTGCCTCAGTTTGAGGTTATTGCTGAATGCTGCCATTCCCCATTATTCTTTCCAAAGAGAATGATAGCTGTTGATTTTGACAAGAAAACTAACCTTCTAACAATTGCATATCGTTTTCAACCCTGGAACTCAGAGGCAACTGAAGCTGCTTAAAAAAAGTTACCTTCTAAGTACAGACATTTGTTCCTAGATGGTCATTTCTGTTCAGCAAACCACTGTTTAGGCAGCACACAGTAACCTCTTCAGGGCCCTGGGTATCTGAAGTACACAAAGGGGACCACAAAAGAGACCCCAGACCACAGTTTACAGTATACAAGGTTGTTTTAGAAGACCTCTCCCCTAGGCAAACACTGCATATAACCTGGCCAATAGATGCTAAAACACTTGAGGAGCTTGCTCTAGAAGAGATGACAAAAGCTAACACATCAGAAACCCCTGAATTCTTCCACTTGAAGGTTACGCTAAAATCCTGGCAAGTCGGACACCAATCTGCTCACCTTGAGGACCTTCATGGCTTTCTCCAGTTTCTTCTTGCGCTTGGTGGTTTTCTTATTAGTTGCATATCGCACCATCAGCTCTCTGGCTGTGGGGCCATCATCCTTCAGAAAGGGCATGAGGGAAAAAAGTAGGACTCATGAGGAAAAAAAAAAAAAAAAAAGAAAAAAAAAAGAAAAAAAAAAAAAGAGGAACTCATGTGAAATCAGGCTTCAAATGTGAAGCGGAAAAACAAAAAGCATCAATATTTTTCAGGATCACGTACTATATATGAGAACTCCCTTCTCTCTATACCATCCTAAATTTCATTTTACAAACATTAGAACTTAAAGTCCTGATTATATAAAACTAGCACAAACTTACATACAAAAGATTAAAAAGAAGTAAAAGCACATCAGCACAGCAGTTTTAGCAGCTGGGTGATCAGAGTGATTATCAGAAGAAAGCCCTTCTCCACAAATCTACATTATACTTTTAGCAATTCATTAGCTGAACAAACCAGACCAACCAGGCCCTGGTTAGCTGCTATGAATAAATTGCTTCCTACACAGTAGCAGCAGCAGGAGGGAAGGAACCCTTAGTATCCATCTGGAGACAGATGGCAAAGGCATCCTGCTATCAGTAGAGGACAACTCTCAAAATCATTAGAAGTTTTTCACAAACATTAAAAGTTTTTACGAGTTAGACAAATCAGTGGAGGAAACAAGAGGGAAAACACAGTAATACAGAAGCACAGCCTCGTGTAGCCAGTTTTGGCAGGATAACTCATCTATTAGCATTTGAAGAACTGAGAGAGAAAGATTAAATCCAAGGCCCACCTCAGATTCGGAATCACTGTCTGGATTCTCATCTTCATCTCTCCCAAGGAAGAACTTCAAACCAGCAACGAGTATCTGAAAAGCAAAGCAAGTTCAGGTCAGACTGGACGAAAAAACAAGGGAAATTAAAACAGCAAAGTGACACCAAGACGCTCCGACCACATCTGTGAACAGAAAGCAAACCAGATCAAACTGAAAAGCATGAGTGCACTAACACGGCCAGTCTTTGCTGCTAATTCTCAACAAAAAACAGAGGCACAAGAAGACTTGGGAAGCTGCTGGGCTTCCATAACACTTTCAGTAAAATTTAACATGCAAATTCTTTTCCTCTGGATCTAATTGCTCCATGCCACAGCTATCAAGAACTCCTACATAATCCATACCTGATCCACAATGCTCAGAACTCCAAGGTTTTATTAGTTTATATGGGTTTGTAAAGTCCCACCCACCCATGCATCCCCTTTTTTTTAATTAAATGAAACAGCTTTTGAATTTTATTATGGAAGGACTTCGCTCAAACTATAATGTGCTTTTCTGGAACATCCAGCCCTGCAGAACCTGAACAGATGAGACCAGTCCTCAAACCACCCAAACCACGGGCAGGAGTGCAACTGTCTTCACTTCTCACAAACAAAAGCCTTACTTGCCAGTTATAAGGAGAGAATATTCTGGCAATTGCTTCTGATTAACCGCAGAGTATTCCTGCCCTCCATGCCATCCCACACTTTTTAGAAGAAAAGAAATCCACTGCTACACCAACTTGTTTCTCTTCTCACCTTCGTCACTTTGGAAAAGCAGGCAGTTGTGATAACATTGACCGTTTTGGCATCGTTCCTGAAATAAAACAAAACATTATATTTTACTTGAAGCTTGGCCATTTCAAAACATTCTAAGAAAACTAAGTAGTATAAAATAGGACTCCTCATAAGTGTAAAGGTTCCTAAGAATCAAACCCCTTAATATTCCAAAGACGACTCACACAATTATGTTTCCAAATGTCGTGGTTCCAAAAGGAACGTGACAATGGCTTTCCCTAGATGGAACATAAATTTAGCTGTTGATCTAGATCATACTGTGGAACGAGTGGACTTTGACAATAAAAATGAACCTACAGTAAAACAACAGCAGACAGTTGTTACAATTCTTTGCACTGATAAAAAGAAAACAAAAATACTACCTGATATAAGCCATGGAGAATTCTGATTTGTACTAGAAAAAGTGCTAGAAAGCTGAAATAAACTATCTCTTAGAAATGAGGTTCTATAAGAAATAAAGCTACTGAGATTATTTTTAACTTATCCTGAGTCTCACATGCTTACCAAATCTGTTACTAAAATGGCAAAAACCTTTCCTTTGAGTAACAGTCATTTATTTCAAGCTCTATTTTCTCTCCACTGTAGAAGTTCTCATCGCACTGCTACACCAGAAATCTTAGCATAGCTGCTGTGACCTTTCTGTTTGTGCCACAGATTAGACTAATGCCCCACAGAATAGGCCAATGGATGGGATTTCCTGGAACACTGCTCATCAGAACTCCTCAGGCCCCAGTACTCGTGGGTACAAGGTTGTGTTCATCACCTGTTTCTCCCTGTAATGCAGAAGTGCAGTGGTGACATTCACATCCCTGCACAACGCACACAGGAGTCACTGGGAACTCTGCCCAAGGACAAAACGCAGGAACTGCTTCCCTAGGGAAGCTTCCCTCTGATCTCTTTGGGAAATACAGAATAAGCATCAGATACAGTGCACATCAGCAGCATCGCTAGCCGAATTCAGACAGCTTCTTCCTAAAGTTCATTTCTGTGCAAGAGTCAGGGAGATGGAAATTGTACAGCCTCAAGTTTTTAAATGTCCTTTTACAATCAAGAGGCAGGTGATAATGAACAAGATGCCATCTTCTGCAGTTTTCCACTAAAAAGCATCTGCTCAGGCATTTTGTAACAATAAAAAACAATTTCCCACCATCTCAGGCATGAGAGAACCAGCGTACCTAGCGTGCTGCTACGCTTTCCCTTATTTTTCCATGCTGCAGTTATTCAGGATACTATCTACTAAAAATAGTGGCTGTCTTACAGCGTCAGGGAAAAAAAAAAATAAAGAAAACCTCCATTAGACTGGCCATCTAGAATGATCTTGCAAACTTAAGGAAAAAGAAAAAGCCCAAGTGCTGTCTCTCCATTATATTAGCAGTTACATGAAGAAGTTCAAAAAAAGCACAGCTTTTATTCATCCAGACAACATGCAATTCCTGTATTATTTTCAAATAAAACCTCAAAGATTCAACCTAAATAACCAAGAAACATCACATGAGAGAATATTTCCTCCCAGCTAGATTGCACTCCACAAAGTACGGGTCCACTAGTTCACAAACAGGATAAATACAATCACGACACAGCCCCTCCACGTGACGTTTTGCACTACATGCCGAGAGGGACTTCAAGAGGACTATCCCATGGTAAAGGGCTTGCCAAACCTACCAAATATTCCTTCTGTAAAGTTCAATCATGACATCCAGAGAGATCTTGGCAGCAGTGGGATTGCTGTCTCTCAGCATGGTGTACATGAAGTTCTGCAGGGTCTAAGAAAAAAGTTACGGAAAGTTTATTGCTAGAATGCTTTTGTGATATGAAGAGGTAATAGAATATTAACCTGAACACCCAAATACTTACTGTGTTTATTTTGTTGTTTTTATGTTTAGCGTTTACATTCTTGATGTCTGTCACAATGTGAGTATACAAAGTCTGTAAATGAAGAAATAACAGGAAGTCATGCACAAGTCATGCAGAAAGCACCACAGATGCACCACAGTCTCTCACCTGAAGTACTAAGGTGAGAGCAAGAACTGATGACCATGGTGTTAAACATTCTTTTGCCTTTTAAATTACAGTTGGAAAAAAACATAAACGGCTACTCTGTAAAGCCTGAAGTATGTCCATTTAATGTATTTGAACCGTATGCTTAATTTATAGCGCAAACAGTGAGACAGGAAAATGAATAGCATGCTTAATGCTTCATTTATAGTACACACTTCTATGCCTAATGTATGCTTAGTTTAATGTATCTGAACTTCTCTATTTAATAATATATCTGAACAGTATGCTTAATTTATAACACAAGTAGTGGGGCAGGAAGATGAGCAGCATAAAACAGCTACAGAAACCCAAAAAAACACACTCCTGATCCATTTTTGCTAGGACTACATTCTGATGGCGAATTAAGGAATTCTGGTGGTAGAAAGTGACAAGTTTTATTTTTATGTCAAAAAGAAATTAAATACGGCTACAACTAGCATCTCTCTTTCCTTAGAAGTCTTCACAAGAACTCCAAAATCACTCTTATGACAGCAATGTGCTGCCAGTTTTCAGCTCTAGATAGAAACACCCGAGCGGCTCAACCTCAAACACAGAGCGGGCCTAAGAGCTGCAACACGGCCCGTGTCGTTCGGGGTAGCGAAATTCATTGCTTAGGCAGCGTGTGACAATAGACGTCTTTTAGGCTTCATCATTTTGCTACCAGTAAAAGCAAAACAGCTGCCCGCTAGGCTGCATTGCTTCTGTTAACAGTCAAAACCCACTGGAAATGAAGGATGGTTTTTAAAGCATGGCTTACTTTTCGGAGGAGTTTATCGTGACACCGCAGCAGTTGAAAGAAGAGCTCCAGCAAACTCGTTGGATTGATCAGATTCTTGTTTCTTAGCAAGATCAAAGCCTTGCAGAAGGTCTGGAATGAAGAAGCAGGGATCAGAACCAAAGCTCACACCTGCTTTCAATGCTTATTTAAAAAAAAAAAAAAAACAGCAAAGGAAACTGCAGGCTCTGATTAAACCAGGCTACAGCTTGTTACCAACATGCACCAGAGCACTCGGCGCGAACCTTACCATGCGCAGGTCAGCGTCCAGGACCGTGTGGTGGTAGGAAAGCAGCTCCTTCAGCTGCTGCGGGAAGTTGGCCACGTGCTCTGGGTAGCAGTGGGCCACCTGCGCGAAGACAGCGTTAGTGGGGCTCTCCCACAGGGAAACTTCAGCTGCGCAACAACAAGCGACCAAGGAAGCTCTTCTTCCAACACCAACTTAAGAGTTGTATAGAGGCAACAAATATACTCAACAGCAGACAACACTGGGACCAACACCCTGATCAACTCACGACTTTACAGCCAAGTCTCCGTGGCCACCACAGCAAAGCTCTGCGAAACACATTTTTTCTCTCCCTGCTGAC
>NW_010576732.1:291206-315495 GCF_000705375.1 Tinamus guttatus
TGCCTTCCAGCACTGCCAGCCCGCGCCCGCGTCGGCCTTTCAGCCACGCAGTCACACAGGTGGCTTCTCACGTGGCCTAAAGGATAATTATGGAATATCAGGGTCCTTATAACCCTTTATTTGTTCCACCACAGGTAAACTGCCCCCCACCAAGTTTGTTTCTTCTAAATCAATGAGATGTTCAACACATGTTATCTCTGCTTTTAAAAGGCTCATAATCTTAATACAGTCACCAGCAGTGTTTTCAGGGAACAGTTAACATTTTCTTAAGCAATTTGGGTGGACAAAGTATATCTTTAAATACATAGTCTGTCTCCTGTGCAGGAAATAAAAGACTTCTAGACAAAATAAATCTGAGATCTTAAATTGTTCAGAAGCACAATCTATAAAAGTGTACCAAGCCTGGTTTTCAGGACTGTTGAAACAAATGCTCTGCCTTTCCACCAGGTATCTAATGGCCTTCAGACACCAGTAAAAATGATTCCTTTTTCTTTCCATAAAGAGTACTCAGATAATATAGCTATTTGAACAAAGTAGTTTAAGATAACTCAATCTATCCTCCCTGCAGCCTTTTTTTTTGCTTCTCTCCACAAGAAACAGATACAGGGGTTTTCATTTCCTCTCATATATTGGGCAAATATGAGTTCAAAATGGGATAAGGGAGCAAGCAAACTAAGTACAGCCAGTAAAATGGGTGCAGAAGGATCAAGGACCCTATTAACCTTAAATTAATCAGTAATTTCTTACTCTAGCAATTACCATATGAAAGTACAACTTGAATAGCAGTAACAAAGTATAACTCTATACTTTTCTGCAACAAAATATGAATTTCATATTACAGGTTATACTTTCACAATTATGTCCAAGTAAGATTTTGCCTGATGCCAAACATTCATTAAATTCTGTTCTCTTACCTTGAATTGCCCTTAAAAAAATCACAATCTTGAAGCAAAGAATAAGAACAAATGCTTTATTCATGATAGCTGGAATTTAGTTTCTGTAATACTCTTGAATGCCTTTCCAAGGCACAGGGGAGCTGACAGCAAAGATTACTTGCCATTATAGGGGAAGGCTTTGACCAAAACAAGCAGGACACCAGAATATAGATGCACAGTCTGCTCCCATACTTATAGAGACTGCAGAATTGGAAATTAGTAGAGCCACTTCATATGGTTGAAGGTAATCTCAGTCCTAATTTCAAAGTAACCATCATGATGTTTCTTTTGTATTAATAATGTGGGTTTTTTATTGATAATATTTATAAAGCAAACAGTAGCCATTCAGTAGTCAAAACAAAACAAAAAACAGGAGGAAGCTAAAGCTTTTTTTATACTTGCCATTAAGTCTTGCTCATTCCCAGCAGACCTGTTTTTCCCTCTTAATATATCCAGTCTACTCATGGACACTTACCAAGACACCTCTGCTCCAGAAAAGGTAGAGCAGGTAAGAGAGAACAAATTTAAGAAGTGCAGGAAAATTGTGTCTCCTTGGAAAGATGTAGAGTACCTTAGGAGTAGTACTGCCTCCTTTCTCCCTGCTTCTAACAAGGAATTCTGCATTGCATCCCACAAGTGACCAGCTTACAGGAATTAGTAGCAAAGTGATAATTGTCAAAAAGTGAGAGAAAAAAACAGAAATAAAACACTTTGGTGTCTTATTGGTTTACCTCCTGAAGACAACAAAGTTTAGAGCTTCTTTTCTGTAGGCAGCTGAATATTTGCTACATAGAGCTTGCATTTACGTGATTAATATGGCATAGGATTTCTTACAAAGGATTTTAAGAGATCTTGTGTCCAGTAATTAGTTTTATATAAACACGCTTCAAGTAACAAAAAATACATTTGGGAAATCAAGATCACATTGTTAGGAGTCCAGAATAACTTTATCTATTGCTTTTAATAAGTAAACTAAGAAATATTAGTCTCTTAGTAAGAGACTCATTCTTACTGCTATAATTGATTTTAAAAGTTAACTTCAGTTAATACAAACACAAAACAAAATAAATAGAGACTTAGAGAGATTTACGAATTAATTGATTTTTATTTTCATCCCCATAAAACTTATGTAATCTACTCACTTGCAATTTTAATTAGTATGAAACAAAAAAAATCATGCTTAACCAAAAATAGCAAAAACAATTTTATAAACCCCCCACACCAAAATACTAACTCTAAGAAATCAAAATTACTCAAAACACAAAACTTTCCACGTAACTATTTATAATCCAAGTCCTTTCCCTCTCGCACTGTGCTTGGTCTGATTTCCATGAGCTGATCAACCTGAGCATGATTTAAATCATTTTGTTCATTAAGTGTGTTGCTCCCTTATACACAAAGAGTGTAAAGTTTGTTTGTTTGTTTTGTTCCCCTTTGACAGGGGAAGGAGGAGATGGGAAGCAGAAGCTTGTCAATGCTTGTACTGTGTAATCGAAGGGCACTTTTCTAGTTTCCTCTTTGTTTCTGCAGAATCAATGTTACTTGCTGTTTCCTTCACAATTGTAATAAGTTCTGAAATTGTGTTTTTCTTCTATGTATGATTTTTTTGCCTATGTATGCAACATTTGTAGATGTTATAAAGTTGTTACTTAGTCTATTAACTAAGCTTTTTGTTATGATTTCCTGTATAAAATCAAGGCTAGTCAATAAATGTTTTATCTGATAGCATATTTTGTGTTCTTTTATAAAGCTTTTAAATATGAATGTGTTCTGTAGGTACACAAGAAAAAGCTTATCTTCTATTTTTTTTAAGGGTTATATATATATTTTAAAAATAAAGTTACTTTTGTAATGCTGAGAGATAAGTAAAACACTCAGTTTTGTAGGTTTTTAGTTACACTCATGGTAATATATGTAAAGCTTTCTGTCAAGTCTCTCTGGGGCTTTTAAGACACAGGAATATAGTTCCACTAAGATTGTTCATGTCCATTAGGTTAAGTATATGAATAACAAGTTTACTGTGTAACATCTATTCAGTTATTGTTGTTCTGTATTTGTGCAACATGCGTTGTCGAACTGGTAAAGCACAGTTTGAGGGCAAAGGCGTTTTAATTATTGTGTGGTTTCTTTCTCCGATATTGAAAGAGGTCATGCTATCCAGATGTAAGGCTTTCCCTTTATTGATAATAAGCTTTTTCTGTTCTTGTTTTTGTTATTAACTGTCTGTCTGATAAGTAATTAAAATATGTATTTCTGACAGACACTGCCATTTTGAGCTTGAAAGGACCGGCTACATCAACAAATAAGGTAGACTTTTTTTGAAATAAGTGTTTCTTTTTGTAATTAACTCCTGGCACTATCAAATATCTTGTGCTTCAAATGTAAATTTGAGGTGGGGGAAAAAAGACAGTATTTAACATATTCTAGATTTTGCTAATTCTGCTTTTCAAGAAATGCACTAATATTAAGGATGGAAGCAATTTCACAATATGGCTATAGAGAGTGAATGCTTTGGTTTGATCCTGTTGTCATTCCCTATTTCCTAGCACACTCGTAGCTGGTTATTAATTAATTCTGAGTGCACTAGGTACTGTATAGATGGGGCAAGGGAAGGTGCTGTGTTAAAATAAATGCCAGTCTAAACAAAAAAAAGTAAGAACTATTCAGGTTTAGGCAAGTTCCCTGAGACTCCCCTGACTTAACCAGCAGGTGCTGGTGTACTTTTCAGGTTAACCCCTTTCTATCTCTTCCAGGGTGACTGTTCTGCTGTTGGGGAAGTAATTGTTATTTGAAATAGTGAGAAAAGCAGAATTCTGAAAGTGAAACTCCTCTCCTTAGTTAAATGAATGTTTATGCCAAGCAACACAGAACTTTGCTTTGTTTATCTAGTCTCTTATTTTCTGTATGTGCTGTTTTTCAATACAAGTAACTGATCATTCAGTTATATAAGCAAAAAAAATGGCTGAGAAGTATGTACTTCTCTCAAGGACTTGATTTTTGAACCTGGAAGCTCCCTTTCCATGTGCAGTTTTAGGGAGAAGGAGTGAAGGAGTTTATTTTACACTTTGACTTTGCCTTTCCTGGGTTACAAGCCCGGGAAGCTGAGGGGTGCCCGCTGCCTGCGCTGCTGCTGGAGGCTAGAGAAATGTTCCAGCCTACTGTGTATTTTACTGTGCTAGGATTGGAGCTACAGATCAGACTCTTCCTGAAGCAAATGCTGCCCTCAGCCGGATCGGGAATTAGTACAATGTGTTTCACACCCTGGTGAAGAGACCTACTCTGCTGTATTCCAATTTTCTCGAGGGATTATTGCTTTGGAATTCATCTGTCTGTAATAAAAACCATGTGAAGCTTGGTCGTTTACCTTGGAAGATCAGATCTGGTCCTCCAAACTTGATTTTCATATGTTCTGTGGTGATTAATGTTCAAGAGGCTTTATTAAAGGCGTGTTAGGCTAAGTATTGCCTTGCTATTCATCAGCAGAAAGGACCTGGCTTGTTGGGTCTTGAACCAAGTACTGATATTTACTGTATATTTGCTTGTGTTTTCAAGCAATCAAGCTCTGCTTAATTTCCAAGTTATTCCCCATGGCCTATGGGAATTTTCTGTATCTGTGTTGGACTATGTGTGACTAAGGTGGCCTTTGGGGGCGCCAGTGCCACGGGGCTGCGGGCCTTGGGGGTGCCACGGTAGGCGGATAGAGTAGGCCTGGTTTCCACAGCAACCAAATCCAAACATACCCAATGTGTTTTATCATCTGGGACTTACAACCAGTGCCCTTGCCTGAAGCAAAACTGCACCATTATTAACTTGAGCTTTTCTTGCACATTGAGTCTCCCTTTGTATATCAGGCATTGAGGAATAAAATGCCATTTTTGCCTGTGAAACCTTCAGAACCTGAAAATATCAGGTATGTGCTGTTCTGTTTGCATTTCTTGTTCTATTCAAAAGCATCTTAGGAATGACTTAGTACTGTAATTACTAATTCAGATGCTTCCTCTAGGGCAAGTGGAAAACTATGATTCTGTAATGTACAGCTTGTATGCTCTGCAGCTTGGTTATGCTTTAGCAAGTGAACACTGGTATGAAGTCATGGAAGACAGCAGTTGTGAATGGGGGTTCAGTGCCCCCTGCAACAACCTGAGTCACCTTAAATTGCAGCCTGAACAGTCAGAGCTCTTGAAAATGAAATGAATTTACCAGCTTGTATCTTGTTCTGTAAAACTGCTGAGGCTGTTTAACTGCAGATGTTAGATTAATTTGGCGGGCCAGGGGTCAAAGATTTCATATGGAATAAGTGAGAAATGAGCAAGTTACAATTAACTGCAGTGAGGCAGTTCTGAGCAGTGAGGGCAATCTTGATTGTACCACTAAAAGAATGCCCGATGGAATAATTTTTTTGAAAATGCTGTTCTCAGGGAGCATAGCTTTGATAGCATTAAGCCTTTTGTTTGTGCTTCTGACTGTTGTTTAACTTACATTTCAATGATTGGAATAGCCAAAACTAAGCTTGAAATTCTTTTCATGTGGTATATGTATATACAATGTATACTTGGAAACAGCTTTATAAAGTTCCTAAGGATTTTACTTAAAAAAATTAAAGTGTCAGCAACTTCTGTAGGAAAGGAATTCTGATCTTTAGCAGTTGTCTGATACAGAACAGTTGATTGCTGCTAAGCTTTCATTTAAAGCAGAGTAATGATAAACCACTGGACAGCGTGGGCGAATATACTTGCAGTCAGATATCTGTTTATACTCTCAATGTTCAGGAGATGTGCTAATGCATTTCGTGTTCTCAAATGTAATTTGTTTTCAGATGTCCTAAGAAAATGTCTTCAAACTACTTTCGGGAAAGCAAACTGATGTTATCAGATTCCCTTAATGGCCAGCGCTGGATATTCCTGAAAAAGGGCTTAGACGACTTCAGAGATGGCTTTCCTCCTTCATCTGATAACATGATTGTGTATGGTAGAAAACGATCTATCCCAATTATCCTTAAAAACAATGCCCTTAAATTTTCGTGTACAGCTGAACATAAGGAAAGGAAGAAAGGCAAAACACAGGTTTGTCTTTCCAGTCTTAGTCCACTGCAGCAAACCAGGAGAGTTTATGTTGCACAGGTAGAGTATTGACTAAGCAACTATCCTTTAACAGATGCATTTGTAGGACTGTATGTCTCCAAAAGTGATGATTTTTGTAATCCTAGTTAAACAAGGATTGTTCAGAGAGCTGGAACAGAAAACTAACCTAGCATGTGACTGCTTAGCTCAAATAAGGAGTTTGTTGGGAAAAACTTTAGAGTTGAGAGAAAGGTCCTGAGTCCCTGGTCTGTTTTTCAAGGCCAGGCAACAAGAGGGTTCTCTGCTCCAGACTCCTGCTACTAGGGCAAGGAGGTCCCATAAAAAGGGGTTGAACTGAGAGGAAGAATACTTGAGAACCCTGGAAAGAATCCGATATGCAGAGAGACTGCCATAGTCTCAGTGTTAAGTAGCCTTTTGCATAGCTCCAAGAGGATTTCAACCAATAAATTTTTTTTTGAATGCATGTTTTTTGGTTGGTTTCTAGCTCTTTGCAGAGGTCTTTGGAATCCTGTATCCTGAAGTGCATTTGAGTGGCAAAGTTGGATGCAATTACTATGAAGAGAAGAGCCAGCTGGTTCAGAAGATGCAGGAGGGCAAGAAAAGCAAAGCAACAGGTCCCCAGACTCAACCACTGTGAGTTCAGGATGAGATGGGAAGCAATGCTAAAAGCTTTCTGAATTTCCCCTGCTCCAAGATGAGATATATGGAAAGGAAATTCAGGTTCATGCAGGCAGGCATGTTCCCAGACACAAGCAGTGAAAGCCAAACCTTCTACAGAAAGGCTTCTCATCCCTTGTGGTTTTGAAGGTTTTTTATTTAAATTGCTTCAGTGTTTGAGGCAGGAGGCAGGTTGAGGTAGTTGATGACTTTGAGGGCTGCTGGATATTGCAGGTTACTTTGGAAATTGTTTCTGAAAATGCTTTTGCTAGTTGGTAGGTGGAAGGTTGGTATGTTGGTCAGCTTTATTTATGAAGCTGATACCTAGAATTAGTTCAAATAGCTTATGCTACTCCATGCAAGAAAAGTTACTGTGTCTCATGGTAAACTGTAGCGTGATCCAAAGCTCTATGTGGGGGGAAAAAAAGGGGTCCTGCTTTAGTTTGTTTTCTAGAACTGATAGTTATGGCTGCAGTGAATCATTGTTTCAAAATGTTGTATTTTCCTCAGCAGCAAGGAGTCCCAAAGGAAAAACACAAGCACTCGGTTTTCCAAGAAGAAAGTATCAGCAAGAGAAAAGGTGGCTGAGCTGAACAGCTTTGCTCTCCTTGATGAACACATAAAGCGGGTGACAAAGCATTTTTGTGACTGGGTTACTACATTGGTAAGTTGGAAGAGACAGAGGCAGTGTGTGTGGAGGGAACTTAACCCCCCAACCGGTCAGCACCTGCCCTTCTAGAAACCAATGGCCTCATTTATACAAAAAAAAAAGTCTTCAGATTTGGGTAGTAAAAATATGGTTTTGTGTGAATCCAAGTCAGAAAACCTTGTTTCTCAATTTCAGCTCTGTCATGCTGTGGCTTACAGGATATAGTCTATTGAAACGTAAAGCAAGGATAAGCAGAAGGTGTTAAGTTGGCCTGAGAAGGATTCCTGGGAAGCATGACTGTATCAGTTCAACTGTCCCAGCTTGAAGCATTCCTTATTGACCTGACATTAATGCACCAGTTAGTATTTTAGTTCTGGATTGACTTCAGGCATACCTCCTGCTCACTGCCATCATGTTAATACAAATATACTTGTAGAAAATCTCAAACTGGCCTTGGGCTTATTTAAATATACACCTTTGGAGCATTGCAGGGAGGATGTATATGGAATACAAGTAAATACATGTCCAGAAGGGAAGTGGGAAGGAAAACCTTTCTGTCTTTGCCAATCTTGAGATTGTCTTCTGGCTCTTGTTGCAGGGTGGAGGGAATTGCAGCATTGATGAAGGTGCTCTCATGAGCTTGTTCAGCACCAGCTGTGGAAACAAGACCCCATCCCCTAAACCTTTCCGTGTTGTGCAACTGGACAATATGCAAGCAGAGCAGTCAAAGGGCCAAGAGGATTCACTTCCTTGGGCTGCTGGCAGGAGTTCTCATATACGGCACCAGCCGTGGTCTTTTAAGGTATATAAGCCTACAAATCCCATCTTCATGCTTGCTACATAAGCATAGGGAAGCAGAAGGCTTCTCTAATGCTATAGAGAACAGCCCTTCCAAAGGTAAAAGCAGGGAGCTGCACATGACCAAAGCAGTTGCCTGTGTGCAAAAGGTGTGCTGAATGAGGAGCACCACTGCGGTGGTAGACTACTGTCTGACAATAAAGGCAAAACTTATCTGACTAGTAGTGTTTTTGCTTCATTTTTTTTGTTGCAGCTCCTACTGGGAGAATGTCACAGTGTGGTGGTGGTGTTTAAAATCTTGAAAAGAATAAGCCTTCCCTCACAAAGATGTTGGGAGTAGGAGGGACTGGCAGGGAGAGGACCATTTTCTATTGCCCCGTGCATCTGATTCAAGCTGTAATTGAAAAATGACTAAAAACCATCCAAGTCTATGGAGACATCTTGCATCTTTAAAAACAGCAAATCAATTTTGAATTAGTTGGTTGTTACCAGCTTAAAATTAGTAATTAGTTTTGAGAGTCCTGCACATGTAGACTAGTTTCATTTGGCCTGATGAAGCTGTTCTTAAAAGTTAACTTAGGTGACTTAAATCTCTTTAATTTAGGGGACGGAACTTCCAAAGCCCCGCAGCGCACATGCCTTCAAGGAATTCCTGGAGAGAAAGGGCTACCGAAAGCCTCAAGTGAGTTGGGAGAAGCAGCCAAGGGCGTTGTCTGTGCATCCAATGCAGTATGCCTGTTGCTTTTACCATGTTGTTTTAGGGTCCTTGTGATGCCATTAGCTGGATTAGGGACCTGTGTCTCCCTGCTGGAGCTTGTGTGAGAGTCCGAGGTGGATTTCTGTCAGTTGAGATATATGACTGCAAGGGATTTTGTTTAGCAGGGGTGCTAGAAGCCTACAGTACCTTACCTGTGGATAACAGTGCCCAAAATGCGGTTTCCTCTCTGAAGAACTCAGCAAGGAATCTTGCTGGGTTTGGGGGTTGCTGTCATTAGAACCACCTGCTACCATGAGCAGCATGTGTACAGGATGCTTTTACCCTTTCTCTTGTATTAACTGACTTTGTTCTGCATTAAGCATTACTTCAGGCTATCATGCTTACATCTTGAATCTTTGGTTTCAGTTCCTTCTGAAAATGCTGTCTGAGGAAGATGGTGGTGGAGGTCATGAGGAAGCCCCCAAATCTTGCAAATAATGTCCAAAGAGACATAGAAGAAATAGATCAAATCATTCCATAACTGTTGAATAAGAAAAAAAAATCTCTTATGTTCTCTTGAAATGAATAGGAAGCGGTAGCTGAATTGCTTCTAGAAGAAAAATCTCACATCAGAGCAAACTTCAAGTTAGTGTCCGCTTCACTTGCAGCAGTGGCCAGATAAGTTTGGAGGTTAGACATGGACTGTCAAAGTCTAGAGACCAACCGCTTAAGAAGTTTAATAGTGATTTGAAGCTTGAAGACACTGAAGACTCTGAATGGCAATGTTCTAGCCAGAGGCTTGTCCACAGTTAGATGCTTTCTGAGTATCCAAAATGGGCTTGCTGCTTTACACAATATAATTAAGCCGTCCTTTCTCTATGAATTCTGTAAGGACTATCTGATTGCAATTTATATAGCTAGAGAAAAATTGAAAGCTGACTGAGAGAACTGTACTGCTTTGTGTACTGTAGAACGATTGAACATGCATAGAATTTAAGCTGACATAGTTCTCTGTAATAGAAGCCATCAAAAAAATCATAGCCTGTTACCTATTAATATACCAGAAATATCTAAAGATAAGTCAAATGTATTCCTGCATAGCTCTGTTTCCTCATGGCGGAGATAAAAATACAAGTTTGCTGCAGGAGTTGGTAGATGGCATTGCAGATGTCCTCCAACATCTATTTCTGCTTCACCAGTGTGTCAGAGATGAACAGAAGCAAGAGAATGATGAAGGAACCATCTTAGCCAACAGTGTCCAACAGACTTTTTTTTCAGAGCAGCATCTCTCAGATATAAAGCCTTTACACTCCAGGAACTGCTCTCTTGCAGAATACTTGACCCACCTGAGTTCAGCTGCTATTTGTCCTGCTGCTCAGCATTTCCTCTTGGTAAGGAACTGTTTAGGTGTTGGTTTATTTACTGTGAAACAATGTCTGAGCTCCAAGATGAGTTGTGCTCAGCTTCATGTATTCAAGTTTCAGTAACTGCTTGCAATTTTTTTCCCTAGACTGCAAGCAGGATTATAAAAGTAAATATGCGTGCCTTCAAAAGGACTATTTTTTTAAAAAAGGCAAGAAACTCCTACAGCATGCCAAACTCTGGACAGATTCAGACAAGGAAGACAGACTTGAGAGCAGGTGAGTGCAGAACCACTCTGTAAGCAGATAAAATAGCCATTTTAAGGGTATACAACAATTAATTTTAGGTTAAAGGCTGAATAGTCAAGTATTCAATATAGCTGAAAAGTTAATCTGAGTTGGGAAGATATAGTGAACTGAGTTGGTAGGAGGATGTGCATACATGGGGAAGCCCTGTCTCCCGGTACTCTCCTGAATGGCAAAATGGCAAAGCTCTCTTGAAAGGAAGGCTCTTAACCCAGCATCAAAACCAAGAACACAGTGTCACAATCCAGGTAGAATGGGTGGCCTGAGCTGGCAGTTCTGATTCTCCCTCAAAAAAGATGAGAGAATGAATGCTGCTTTCCTAGAAAACCAAGCCGTTCATGTGGGGCCTTTAACATGAAGGAATTTAACACACAGACTGCTGCAGAAAAATTTATTCATGTTTTGCTAACAAAGCTCAAAATACGTATGTCAGGTTTTTGCTCTTACTGCCCTAGGACAATAAAAAATTCATTGGAAACGCTTAAGGTTTTACAATTGGCTTTAAAGAAGGGTGAGAAAAATACCAGTCTTCCCAAATGTAATGCTGGGGAATGCACTTCAGTATATGATGTATGTACTGACAATACCTTCTAAAATTCATATGCATGTAATGTATTATACAGAATCAGGTTCTTTATTCAGTGTGGATTTCTTACATAAAGAACTCAGATGGCAGAGTGAATGCAGTCCCATGTAGGGCCTAGTTCTTGCAGAAGTGAATACAAAATCAGGATGAAGATATTCGAGCCAGTTTGATTTTTACGACAGCCATTCAATTAGGAGCAGGGGTGGAAGACTGAACCACAATCAGTACATGAGCATAGGAAGTGTGATGCTTAATGGGTCCCTGATGATTTTGCTATTCTTGGAACCCCTGAGGTCCTGACGCCTTTGAGATACTTCAGAGCAGCAGCAGCATGTTTTAATTTTCTCTAGGAGTATGTGAAAACCAGAAGCTTGTGACTACTGAGGCACTACAAGTGTCTAGAGGTTTTTTAATAATTTCACAATCATTTTGAAATAGTCACTCAGTTTTGCCCTCATCTTCTCTCTCTCAAGTAGGATTGTACAACAGAACTGTAATCATGCCACCAGGCTTGTGCCAAGGTCTCGTGTAGAGTGCTCAGGAGAGCAGATAACACGGACACTCCTGCTGATGTCTGTAACGGCCTTGCTTAGACAGGAGCAAATTGAAGGCTGTCAAAATAGATCAATGCTCCTTTGCTGTTAAACAGTTTAGTTCCTTTGATTTCAAGGCAATTGAACTCATTCACACCTTCTGAAAATGTATAGGGTGATAGTGTGTGATATATATAATTTCATGAATATGTGCCAAGACTGCAAGAACAATCTCTGAGAACCAGCAGCTGTTCCTGGGGAAAAGCATTTTTTGATGCTTAAAAAGAAACATGAGGAAGCTTGTGTTACTCTTGGAGCTGACATTTCAGATGCTCTTGTCTAGCTACAATGCTGCTAGCATAACTGTGGTGATAGGAAAGCAGAATGCAATGAGGCAATCAACAGCAATGCTTTGAGCTATTCGGCGTAGCAGGAGGCTGGAGTCAGAGCTGCTTGAAGGATTTTCCTCTCCCCGTTGTAGAGGAAAGGGAAGGTTGTGGTATAGCACTTGTCCCTGTCGTAGGTGTAGCAAGTTTCCGTACCGTCGCAGGAGGTGCTCTGCTGGGCTTGGTAGATCTCGCCACCCAGCTCAATTTCTACAGGATCACATTTTTTGCATCTGGAAAAGAGAGGGGAGTATAAGTTGAAAAGCTGTCGCTAAAAGACACCCTTGATTAAACTCAATGTTCTTCACTGATCTGGCAGCTTGGCCTTTCTAGGTCTCCTGTCTTGTACAGGAGCTCCTTGAAGAACACACTCTGGCTGCACAGTTTTGTCAAAACACTATTCATAAGGCAAGTCTCCAAAAAGCATGAAACAGAAAGTGTAATTTTCTGATTCAGAATGCAACCTACCATGCAAGTGTGAGTTTTCTATGGGAGTTCTTTAGAGGATTAACTGAACTTGGAAGAAAGCACTGGTTTAAGGCTAATGTATTGTAACAGAGTAGGTAGGAGAGCTGGGTTCTCTAGGGAGAACCGTCCTGTGTAACTCTGCCTTACTTGATCCTAGGGCCCTCATGATGTTTGTGAGCTGCCATGGGTAATGCTGCAGGGAGGGTAAGCATTAGGAAATCGTGTCAAGGGTACTTACAGATCAGTCATGCGGTAGACAAACTTAGTTCTGACGGGGGATGTGGGGTCGGAGATGTTCTCTCGGCTCTTCAGTGGGACTCTAGAGGAAGGAAGGGGGAGAAGTACTCTGGTGAAAACTGCAGGTTAAGCCCAAACTACTTTTTTTGCTGGTATGACATGTTCTCAACTCTTGTTCTTTATTCAGGTCATTTTCCCCGTGCTTTGTGGGTAAAAGTGTTTGTACCTTAAATGCCAGTAGATGTCAAATAATACAAACCAAAGGGGTAACCCTTGCAACACTGCCACCCTGTTGGTCCCCACGTGAGAGTTGTCTGCCACTTACATGATGCGTATGTTTCTCTCCAGGATTTCTTCTTCAGGGTTTTCTTTAGAGGGGACAAACTTGGAGGTCACTGTTACACATTTACACTTGTTGTTGACCAGCAGCACCTCCTCATCCTCATATGCTTGTGGGTAACCTGCAAGTACAGAATATGTAATCCCAGCGTCAGGAAAAAACCTCTTGCAAGCTGCTCCAGTAGCAAGGAAAGTGCTGAGAACCTCCCTGAGGCACTTTGCTGTTCAGGCCTTTGAATTGACTCAAGTCCAGGTCACTGCCCATAGGGCAGTCTCTGCGATGCTAAGTCTACAGTCTGCTCACTTGCATGGAGATGAAAACTGGAATGAGGAAAATGAGCAAAGATTTCTTACAAAACAAGGCAAAGCACCCAAGGAAGCCTACAGCTTCACCTGGCACTTCGACTGGCAGCTCAAGTGTTGTCTGTATCCAATATTTGTGGTTCATTCCTAGGCCACCAGTGTGCCTGGGCCCTAGGTAGTGGCTTCTGCTCATGCAATTCCTGGAGTGAAACAAGGCTGGCTACTCTGCTGCTCTAGTGCCTTCTGAAGCATAGGCAATAATGGTTGAAAAGATGCCTCAAGGGAAGCTTAGCCAATTTCTGTATCACTTCTCATGATTATTCTAGTAGTTGGGTTCTAGGTTTGGTTCTATCCTGTAAATATCTATAAAGTTGCCAATGTGGCAATTGGTCTTGTCTGATATCTTGCAGCGGTCCCTTTTCCCCAGGTTCCTTAGAGGACAAATGCTGAAAAGCACCCCAGGACCGTGTGGGAAGGCAGTCTGCCACCCTGCTGATGAGAGGCAAGTGGTTTGAAGGGAAAACTTTCACCTTGCCTGGCAGTCTGCTTCTAATGAAGTTCAATCTAGCAGCTGGCTTGCTTACTCAAACAGAGGAGAGTCTTGTGAGGGTATGACTGTCTCCCTCACTTTTAGCGCATGATTCAGAATGAAACTCAGTCAAAATAAGATGGGAAAGTTCTTGTCTGTCACCAGGTTCTTCTGCTGTCACTGTTGGTGTGCAATGCCTATTTTCTCCCTGAGCAACTAGATGAATTGGAAAAAACTTCTTTTCTCCCAGTTTACTGTGCCCAACAGCCTCCTGTTTCCTGGTTCTTAACAAGTCCTCTACAGCTGAGTTGCATCCCTCTCACATGGTCAGTAACTGATCTCTCTACTTCTAAATGCTGCCAAGCTCAAGCTGCTGGATGGCCTCCACAACACGCTGGTCTCCTCCACTTCCATTCCACCCTCTCAGCCCTCATTACTTGGGTGCTGAAATTAAAAAAAAAGTAGTTTTCAGAGTGATCTCACAATTTATACAGTGGTTGCAAATGCTGCTCACTCTGAATCCCTTCTGAGGAAGGTTCACTTGGGTTTTTACATCAGGAAGGAAAGTACTGTGCTCCCTTGCTTTGAGCAGCAGAACGTTCCATTAAACTAAAATCACTAACTTTGCATCTCTCTTCCTGCTGCCCCTGCCCCAGAAAGGATCTCTGCACTAGAATCTCCGAGGAGATGCTGAGGTTGTATTGTCAGCTGTTTGAGCACAGGGCTCCGAGTCCTGTGCACCGCGGTGCTGTCAGCAATCTGTTCTGGAGGGACACGCCAGCACTGCAGGACAGGCTGGCTGCCTCCTTTGCTGCCGCACACGGTGGTTTCTGAGGAAGTCTTGGTCCTTTTGCAGCGTTTGCCCACTTAGCTCTTTGGAGCAAAGGGCTGCCTTTAAATGTCTCTACGGCAGGGAGCACAACCTGTCACCTGCACAACCTCTGGCTGGTTGCTTTGTGCCCCAGCAAGGTGGGAATGCACAACCATATCTGAGCCATGGCTGTAAAGAAGATCATTCTTCAGGGTTTAATGCTGCTTGTCTCTTTTTGTACCTCTTCTCCCTCCACCAAGTCTTTGCATGTCTCCTCTATGCCACCTCATCACTCAGCATGGACTTTTCCCCATGAGGCACATACTGCCTAGAAAAGCCCGTCTAGTCTTTGCCTCACTTGGCATTTCTTCTTTTATAGGTGTCCTGTATCTTCTTTTCTTTTGCATATATCTGTCTAGTGCCTGCCAGTGTGTTCTATACATGTTGTGCATGATTCTTCGCTCAAGATGTTGATCCAAAGCCAGTCTTTAAAGCCAGGCAAAGCCAGGAGTCTACTGGGTTCTAAATCATGTTATTTGTAGAATTGCATTAGTAAATGTACTGCTTAATGAATATATAAGGAAGATGTACTGTAAGGCAAGTACTCTAAAGTTACTCACTTGAATTTATTCTGTATGTAATTCTATCTACTTAGATTTTCAGCAGTGATATAACACACAGGAGTTCCTTTTTTTTTTTTTTCCTCTAAAATTACCAAGTTGGGACTAGGGTTTTTGAGGTGTATCAGCAAAGACTCCAAGTATATACTGCAGCAAGACATGCAATATAGCATTCTATGATTCTATGAAGTATCTCCTAGAAAAGCACTCTAGGGAGAAGGTGGCAGTTAAATACAGAAATTCCTAATGCCTATCTAATTGTTTGCATGTCTTGCTGCAGTATCATGTTCCCCCTCTTAGGGACACTTATGTAGAGATACTTCGACAAATTGTCTCATCTTTTAATATTGGATTATCTTATAATATACTGTGTTACGGAGCAATACAGGGGAATGGAGCCCAACATAATCCATACCTAACAAAATGCAATGTCCTCAAGAAGCAAATGCATTCCAAAACTGGCAGTTCAAACTGTGCAGAATGTCAAAGTGGCTATTTAAAGCAGAAAGATGTCCAGAGAGACCAAGCAGCTACTAATTTCAAAACAAATTGTGCAAATGTCAGTGCTATAGATGCAGGTAATTCAAATTTTACTTTCCTGTCAGCAGCATGCAGGCACACACACGTACACACAGGTACGTATATATCAAGCCATGACTGTGAATGCAAAAGACCAGACTGGGCTCGGTTGAAGCAGCACAGATGCAACAGTCAATCTCTCTCATCCTTTTCTCCAGTTGCAGCTAATGGGTTATGCAGTCAATCGCACATCCCAGGAAACAACCCTTGTTAAGGAGCTGCCTGGATATGTAATAAGCCCTTTGCGAAAAGTTAGAGGAACCTCAAGGGGGATGTAATTCATGATGAACACAGATTTGTAGCACTAAAGCACGACTTGAGTAGCTCTGAGGTTCAACTGCTGAAGCTAAAATTATTATCAGTAAATTATACCAAATCTGTGGCTGCTGTTAAGCACAGTTTTCCCTGGTCTTTTAATCTCACCTACCTTCCACCAGGATGGACCCCAAGGAGACGGCCAAGGCCACCCACAGCACCAGAGCGCTCTTCATGTTGCCGTGGCTTCTTTTGAAGAACGCGCGTGGAGAACCTGTGCCTGCCTATAAGGGCGTGTGCAAATGATACAGCTGTGTGTTTCCTAAATTAAACAGCCCAGCCTGCTCGCCCCGGCACTGTGGAAAATGTGGCTGGTGATCTGAAACCGGGCAAGTGCGATGGTTTGTTGCACGCAGCGTCCTGCCGTTCAGGAGCGGATGGGGGCAGGGGGTTGCACTATTACTGCATGTCTTTATTTCTGCTCAGTGCAAGGGGGGGCAGCATCAGCCAGCGCGGGGCCAGCTACCAAGAAACGGCATTGGTGCTCTCCCGGCTGGGAGCAAAGGCTGCAAGGCAGAAAGTGTCCAGACAGCCAAGGGGAAATAGACTTTTAAATCACTTTTGGGGCTTGTTTGACCCATGATACAGGAATATTCTGGGCCAGCAGATGCCATGCAAACATATGCCAAAAGCTTGACCTGCCCCTGATACACTCCCAGTCAAAGCAGACATGATGAGCAGTGGCAGAGGGAAAGCAGGACAGTGGCTGGGCCAGGCTCTCCAGCCAGGACTCTGCACAGCATCACAGGGCTGCTCTGCTCGTGGATGGCTGTGTCACCTCGTGGCAACTGACTGCCGGGGAAGGGGGGAGCATTTTAAACTCTCTGAGGTACCAGTCAAGCAAAGTCTTCCTGAAGCACTTAGTCTGGAACATGAGAGAGTGCTGGAGAATCCATTTTTCATTGTCCCAAATTTGGGATTGCCTGTGTAGCACTGGAAAGACAAATTGTTAGGTAACTTGCAAGGGCCAGGATGTCCCTGTGGGACATACATGTGCCTTGCACAGAAAAGGCCATTTTTGAAGAGAAGCCCAGTCTTCAATACTGCTTTGTGGCCAAGGCCTCCACACACCTTATAGCAGCAAATAAAATCCCCTCACTCCCTCACTTGTCATTTCAGTGATGGCAGAAGGAAGGCAGGACAAGCCGTGCTGCTCACAGACTCGTTCTTAGCTGTCCTGAGCTTCATCCTGACACAAACCTCTCCAGAGACAGTCGCATGATGCAAAAAGCTTTGGGGTTGCATCAGCAGCACACGAGGTGGCCCCGGCAGAGGATCGTGATGCAGGACCCTGGGCCAGCTCTGCCGTAACTCTTTGGGCCAAATCCTGCTCTCTCAATGGGCCGCATCTTTACAAAAACCACATTGTTGTCTTTTTTTTCCCCTCATCCCCACTAGAAAGAATTGCTGGTAGAGTTTAGTGTGGAGCTTTCTTTGGAACAGCAGCATAGGAGCAGGCTCCCTGTGACCCACCTCCTGCAGAATGTTATAAATAAACCGGGGTAATAACAGCTGGGCAGGGGGTTTTCTGTCCACAGCAGTATTTGTTTCAGTTGCCTTTCTTGTAGTTTAAAAAAAAACGTAGAAGAAGGGGCAAGGCAGAGAGCAGAGTCGAGAAGATGCAAAAGAGGCTGCATCTGGCCAGTTCTGCTTCTGCGCATGCATAAGAACCTGGCATGTTTAAAAAATAAACTGAGGCATCCGCGAGTACTTTAACCTGGGGGGAGAGTCTGCAGATTTGTGGTTTCAGTGGATTGCTACATGGTTCTGTTGATTTTGGTGGTTTTCCCTGGCTGCCAGTGCTCAGCGTCCCTGGATTTCAGGTGCCAAACCTGCACGTCTGTTCCCACTTTGGTCTGTACGTGGTGGCTGGAGAAGTGTTTTCAGTCTCTCTGAACCACCTGCATTTCTCTGGGGGTTTCCCCTTAGGCTCGAAGCTCTTCGGGGGAGGATCTACTTTACAGACTGTTATTTTCATGGATTCCCTTCCTCTTACTGTGTGACACGTCAAGCTCGTCACCGAGCACGGTACCGGGAGCAGAGATCCTGCTGACATTCCCAGCAAACCCATGCGGATCAGCTCCAGTGGGTCCTCCTAACACGGACAGCTGCCTCAAATGGGGGGTGGTCTCCAGCCTTCCCACAAGCCGGTGGCCTTTCCAGCAGGCCCTCCAGAAGATCACAATGTCTCCAGGTGATATTTTTTTTTTCTGACCATAGGAAATAGCCTTGGATGGAGACGCAAGGTGCCGATTCCATCTAAACTGCCGAAGCCTAAAGCAAAGCCGCTTTGTCACAAAGGCTCTAGGCTTTAAGAAGGAAGATTTCAGCAAACCTGAGGGCACGGCACCATGAAGGCTGCTACAGGGGAAAACACCAGGGACAGAGCAGGCCTGGTTTTCTTGAAGTCCCCGCAGCGAAAGCTGCGTGTGATTTTGACACCGACAAGGGGACGCCCATGCAGAAGGTGGCTGCTAATGCGCTCCGTGACCTGACGTTTCACCCTTGTTCCTCCCCTTGACCCTAAAAAGCTGCTTTTTTCCCTCTTTTAGGCCTGCACACGGGGAGGGGGACGCCCCAGATAAGCAGGGCGGGTTTGTGGCACGAGGCGTCTCGGAGCGCCCTGACCCACGGGGACCCCCGCGGAGCCGCGAGTGCCATCGTCCCGCCATCGCCCAGGCCTCATCTCGGCATTGCCCCCACTTCCTCCGTGCGGTGTGGGGGATAAAGCGGCTATAAATACAGCAGCAATAAATAAAAGAGCACCTGCGATCCTAAATTAAAACAGCGCCCGCTGAGAGCGCGTTTCGGCTCTCGCGGGCAGGTGCCAGGTGCGCTGCGGGCTCCGCTTTTTTTTTTTTTTCCCTGTGATTTCGGTGCTTTTGGGACATGTGGGCGGATGGCGGCGGCCGCGGCGGGAAGGAGCCGGGCGAGGGGGATGACGCGGGCCCGGACGACGCGGGGCTGGACAGGGCCGAGGTGGAGGCCGAGGCTCTGGCGGACGAGGTGGAGGGTTTCCACGAGGAGCGGTTCCAGGCGGCCATGAGGGCGCTGGAGAGCGGGGATGAGGCGGGCGGCAGCGAGGAGGAGGAGGAGGAGGAAGTGCTGGCCTTGGAGCTGCCCGAGGAGGAGGAAGACGGGGAGGAGGAGGAGGAAGGCGGTGAGGAAGAGGAGGAAGCGCTGGGGCTGGAGCTCCTTGTGGAGCACAGCGCAGAGGAGGATGGAGGTGGCAGCGAGGAGGATGGAGGCGAGGAGGAGGAGGAGGAGGATGATGATGAAGATGGGGAGCTGTCTATGGAGAGCGACTTGGAGGAGCGCGGCCGGGACGCCGAGCTGCCGCACGAGCTCTCGTGGGGCCAGCGCAAGCAGCTCTACTACGACACGGACTACGGCGGCGAGGGCAAGGCCAAGGCCAAGCGTGGCCAGCAGGACCTCGATGCTGAGGAGGAGGAAGAGGAGGAGGAGGCCCAAGTCGTCCAGAGGCGCTTGGTGCAGGACTTGGGTGAGGACGACTTCGGGCTGGACGTGATCCAGGGCTACTTGGCCGAGCAGCAGAAAGCCCAGCAGGCTGACAAGGGGCAGAAGATTGCCAAGGATTTTCAGGCCCTTTCCAGGAAGGAGCAGCTGAAGCTGCTCAAGCAGGAGTCCCCCGAACTCCTGCAGCTCATCGAGGACTTTGAGGTGAAGCTGATGGAGCTCAAGGATGAGCTGCAGCCGCTGCTGCAGATGGTCAAGAACGGCACCATCCCCCAAGGGAAAGGCAGTCGCTATCTGCAGACCAAGTTCCACCTCTACCTGAACTACTGTGCCAATATCAGTTTCTATTTGGTTTTAAAGTCAAAGCGGATGCTGGTTCACAGTCACCCTGTTATCGAAAGACTGGTTGCTTACAGAAACATCATCAATGATCTTGCTGTGGTAGATCAGAAACTGTCATCCCAAGTGCGTCTGCTTCTGAAAAGATTTTATGACAAGAAGGAGGTTAGACCACGAGAGCAGAAGAAGTTCCCGGCGCTTCCTCCACAGGCTGCCAAGAAAAACAAACCCAAACTTGGCCCTGCATTTACCAACGGCCGGCGTGATGGGGATGAGCTGGCAGAGGAGTCAGACCTGGATGAAGAAGCGGCCCTGCGGTACTATAAGATGATGGAGGAAAAGGTGAAGCTCAAGAGGAAGAGAACTGCCGAGCAGGATGTGCTGGAGGAAGAAGGGGAGCAGGAGGAGGAGGAGGAGGAGGACCCGAATAAAAAGAGGGGCGTCACCTACCAGATGATCAAGAACAAAGGCCTCACCCCCAAAAGGAAGAAGATCGATCGCAACCCCCGCGTGAAGCACCGGGAGAAGTTCCGGCGAGCCAAGATCCGCCGCAAGGGCCAGGTGCGCGAGGTGCGGCGGGAGCTGCACAGATACTCCGGAGAACTGTCCGGGATCCGCGCCGGGGTCAAGAAGAGCCGCAAGCTCCAATGACGCTTCTTATCCTCCCGTTTCTGAGGGAGCAGAGTAGCAGTTTTGTATGCAATAAAAGTTTTGTAAAGAATACTGTGTTTTTAATCCTTGAAGGAAACAAAACAATTTTTAAGAGCGTGCTTTTCAGAAGGTGACGTTTCTAAAAAAGAGCCCCCTATTGCCCCTTTTTAATCTTGCCTGTCTGTTAAAGTGTTGTTTTTCTCTATTGCAATGTGTCATCTTTCCATAATGTGATGGTGGCTTTGGGAGGTGTCATGTGTGAGGCAAAAGTGGTGATACTTCGAGGAGAGAAACAAAAGGGTTTGAGGACCTGAGAGGGACAGAGGGACTTGGGAAGCAGATTAAGAACAGGATTCTTTGAGCTGCCACTGCCTTCTCTGTCCTTTCTACGCTATTACTCTTGTTCATCTGGGTTGAGGCACAGAGATAGATGGTTATGGCATTTCCCCTGCTTCTTGCTCCAATTAAACTATTCTGTTGCTCATATTCACAAGAATATACTAATTTTTAGGTGATCATAAAGCTGTTGAACTCAGTAAGCAAGCAGAAAACTGTTATCTTAAATCCCATGTAGCCTAATACTTCCTCATTCAGTGAGAAATGAAGCAAAGTTTCTTCTGTATTTTGTACATATTTATTTCTGATAAATGTGTTACTTGTTGTCTGCTATTATAGGTGTAGCATACTTACTGTTTATACAGGTTAAAGAGGTAAATCTTAACCTTGTTTTTACTTGGAAGATAAATTGCCAAAACAATCAGATTACTTTTATGTGTCTCGGTTGGAAAAATCTCACAGTGAAATTCTTGATGGGAACCGCCACAGGACGATCGCATACTAAGAGGGACAGTTCCTGTTCAGGCTGTGAAGAAAGAGCACATCATTGTTAAAACTCATTTCTTAAAAGTATAAAAGAGCTCTCAGTAGTTCACTATCTCAAGGTAAGATGTGCCTGTCCTTATCCGTCCCAGATCTGTGGGAAGCCTAGCCGTGTGCTGTAAGTCTAGTTGGGCCAGTGTTTCAATAGATAAACATATGGGGCAAAATCCTGAAATGACAAATCCACAGATTTTAATGGTCTTGCGTGTGTTCACCTGCTGCTGCTCTGGGGCTGAACAGCGGCCGTTGGATGCTAGGCCATAACATTTATATATAGGGCAAGTTGGAAGCACAGAGCACTTGGGATGGATGCTTTCTGTACAGCAAAATGCTTGCAGAGACGGCAGGATGTTAAGATCAACAAACTCCAGAGGATGAGGAAATTGATACAGTTCTTTGTGCACGCAGAAGTGCAGGGAAAAGGCTCGTAAGTGAGGTAAAGAGTGCGAGTGTGTTCCCAAAAGCAGGTTTCTCCAATTGTAACAGCTTTAAAAGGGAAGCTGCAGCCTGGAGTCCCGCGGTAGGTTTTTCCAGGGAAGCTGGGGCCAGCTGCACTCTGCTGTCGGAAGCAAGTGTCGAGTCCTGGGCCTCTTGTGCTGGGAGCATCGTGGAAGCAGACAGGAGGCCAAAATGACACAAAGGGGCCTGGGTGCATGTTTGCTCATTTGAGCGAGGCCGCCTCTCCTCTGATGCCGTTGACCTGCGCTCTTGAAGCTGTGGAACAACAAAACAGAAACATTTCTGCGCTGTTACCAAACTCCCTCCCTGGCATTGCTGGTGTTCAGGCTCAAGGGCAGAGCAAAGGGAGCAGGTCGGCAAGTTTCCCGCAGACGGCCAGCAGATGGCACAGCCCATCTCGTAGGGCTGGGGCGTAAACCACTTCTAATGGTAACGAAATAACAGTGTTTTGCTCAGTTAATTAGTTCAGAGTTTGGACAGAGCCATAAATAGTCCTTCACGGTGTGGCTTTATGTATGGAATAATCATGGAAAGGTCACTGTTTGCTATGGGAGCAGGTAGACACACTTCATCTTGCTCTAAAAATGACTCTGAAGGTTTTGTGCTGAAGGGAGAAGAAATCACAAGAGGTAAACAAGTTTTGAAGACCCCCATTTAAGAAAGGAAGATGCATATGACATAGTGGAAGGACCACAGAGGATGGTCAGGAAAATAAGTGGTAAGTGGAGTGAGTTCACACCTAACAGGGTTTGTTTTTTCCCCAGCAGCATCTCACTCAGGCTGGGACTTAGATATCAGTGCCTTAGTGCCCTCTCCGTCCATCCCCCATAAATGGTTGGGCATCCAACATGATGTTGGATTCACACATCCTTGGATTATACAAGTACGATGACAGAGATGGGGATGATATTTTCAGCATTAGAACCTGGCATTTCTCTTCATACAGAGTAAGAAAAATGTATTACTTAGCTCTAAAGGAGATAAATCTGTAGCTGCCCTAAGTTTTTGTCAGGAGTTTCACACACTTCTTCCCAAGCACTGCACTAGCCACAATCTTTGACATGGCTTTACTCATGCTATTAGTAGCAAATACAAATTCCCCAACCGGATGGATTTCTCAAGTGGATTAAAGCCTCAGTTAAATTAGTTCTAACATGTTGCATAACTGAGGGCAGCGCTAGAAGAAGAAAAAAGCAGGTCTCCAGAAAGCTGTTGACTTTGCACCTTTGCTCTTGCAATTGCTATGCAAGATGAAAGACTATTTCAATGTCATGTTTTAGGCTAATGTATCTTCAAAATCTGCCAGGTTTGGGTAAACATATCAAATGCCGGATGTTTCCTAAAACCTGCTGGGTTAGAAGTTTATTTTTTCCTGTAGTGACACATTCCAGTGCATACTTATTGCCCTGCCTTAATGAAAGCTCTTTAGTGCTGTTTTCTAGAAAAACCATCTTCTAAACGAGACGCCAACTGGTACTGCCTAATTTGGTTGCCTGAAAAGTAAAGAATTTACTTGGCCTTCTTTATTGTCAAAGCGTCTGAAAACGCTGTTGTCAGTTTGGCCTTCTTTATTGTCACATCTATCAAAGCGTCTGAAAACGCTGTTGTCAGTGAGATCTTTTACTCCCTGAAAGAGAGGGGGAGGCTACAGATACTGCAAGGGATTTTGCAGATGAGAAGTTAAAGCGCGTGGGCGTCCGGCTTCCTTACTGCTTGGTGAACATCATCTTGCTCAAAATTAGCACCTGCTTCAGCCAAGGGCTGAGGGCGCCCGGCCTGCAGCCGCACTGCCTGCACCTTCCTGAGGCTGTGACTTGCTTTAGAGAAATTCACCCCAAAATACATGCGCAAGGGCAGTGGGTTTTTGTGAGCTGCCTTTCAGCAAGCAGTTAGCTGGGGATTTTTTTTTTTCTGATTGGGGCTGTGAAGCTGTTTTTTGGTCATGACTTCTTGTTTTTTTTTTTATTTAAGCATGTGCTGGTTGGGTCAGCAGCGAAGGCAAAGAACATGTGCACAGCATGAAGCTGAGGGAGGAAAATCACCAAAGAAGGGTGCCTGAGCTTCTCCCTGCGTCGCTTGGGGCCTTGGCCGCTGCGGGAGCTGGGCTTGTAAATTTGGATGGGGCTTTCCATGATGAACCTGTGGGAGCAGGGAAGCAAAGGGAAAACTGACAGGGAAAACAAAACAAAACAAAAAACAAAAACCAGAACTAAACAAAAAACAAAGCGGCCGCCTTGGGGGGAAGGGGCTGAGCGCCACGCGCAGGTGCCGCGTGCGACCGTTAATAACCGCCG
>NW_010576732.1:315962-338005 GCF_000705375.1 Tinamus guttatus
GAACTCCGCCGAACGGCAGCGCCTTCTCCCCGTCCGCACCCTTTGCGCGGGGAAGAGGCACGCGGCCCCTGGAGAGGAGCCTCTGGGCTGGCATAGAGGCCGCCGGTAGGACTGCGGAGTGCCCGCTGGGGCTCTCTCCTTGTGCTCCAGCTCTGGAGAGCACGCTGGAAGGGAGGGCATCTCCGGCTGCCTGGGATGGAGCACGTCGCCCCGTGTGCGCGCCCGGATGGGGAGTAGTTTTCTTGCTTCGTAACACGCGTGCTAACATGCTCGTAGTGTATTCGGGTGGCTTGGAGGACTGTGGAATAGTCGGTGTGTGCAACTATTAAGGAAACGTGTGCCTGTTGAAGCAGCGTGCCCTTATCCATCCATCTTGAAAACTGCCAGGGGCTCTGTGGTCTGGGCTTGTCCCTCCATGGGAGACGGAGGTTTGGTGTTCTGCTTTCCCTGCCTCCTGCGTCCCAGGTGAGTGCTTGCCCATGCAGTAACCGCGTGTTTTGGGGAGAACATCTTGAGCTGTGCAAAGAGAGAGAAACAGAGTCTACTTCATTTAAACCATTAGTCAGCAGAGCTGCAACCCATGGGATAGCAACCTGAAGAGCGGGCAGGGACCCAACGTGACTGGTACGAAGGATGCCTCTGCCTGCAAACTGCTGTGCACAGATGAAAAATCCCTCTGTGCTGAATTGTTGTTGAGACTGGTTCTTTCCTGTCAGAAACTGCATTTTTAGTAACCTGTTGCTTGCCAGTTGGAAAATCATTTACTTCCATTGCTGTGTGATGTGTGTGAGGGGCTGAGCTGTTTCGCTCGGAGAAAATAACTCCTTTAAGATACCCATGCTTCTACCATAAAAGCTGTTGCAACAGTACCTCTTGTAATACCTTTGTAAGAGAGGCCTTGCATAGATAAGGGGAAACTGCATCATTGAGAAAAGCACACTTATTTGAGATGACATGGATTTAGTATAGCAAGTGTGTTGTTGAGAAGAGCCATGGTTTATACCAAGTGTTAGTATAGGTCTGCTGTGACTTTGGGGAGTGTGTAAGCTTTGTGAAAAAAGCCTTACAAAATGTTTGTCAAAACTTTCTTCTGTCTCGGTGATAGTTGCGTGTGCGAAACAGTATGTCAGAGGCCTGCTTGGTGAATAAGTGACTGACACACTTGAGAGCATGTTATAAAGGGAAGGAGAATTGAAATCTGTTTGCGTGATGCCTTGGATGCTCCTCTGTTCCTCCTGGGGCAAGTTGCGTGTGTAAATCAACCTTTCCATCAGCCCCCACCCCAGCTGCCCTACTTGTTCTGCAGCTCTCCCATCTTTGGCAATCGCAGGGTTGGTTTGCTCATCAAGGAGTGGTAGCAGCAGATGCTGCTGCTAAGTTTCGCTCACTGTCTTGCTGACTCTGGCAATAAAGCAGTGAGTAGGAACACTGCAGCGGGAAGGATTCTGAGTTTGAATGCTAAGCCTGGTCCTGGGTAGCTGTAGGATATGTGGCCTGGGAAGTTGTCTTGCATCTCCTCCAAGTGACAGGTGCCGTGTTGTTAATGGTGAGCCAGGTTGCGGAGCAGGCTGTGTTGGTGCTGGTGTTGCTGAGGAAGCCCCTTGGTGGCCTAGGGAGCTCTGTTTCACAGGACCTTCCCAGCTGGCACTGGTCGATAGGATAGCATTTCACAGCACACCATCAACCACTCTGCCTCTGTTCCTCCTTAGTCTATACTGGCACTTGGGATGATTGCTCATTTCTGTTTTCCTTGGTTCCTTGGTCTTCAGTAAATGTGTTACTTTGGGAGTTAAAGTAAACCGAGGAATGTAAGGAAGGCTATTTTTGAGTCTTACGCATGTATTAAAACATGTTCTCTGTGTCTACTAATCCCTCTCTGTACAGCTGTAAACTGAGAGAAGAGATTTAAGTGAAGGTTTCCCTGCTAGATCAGGAGTGCCTCCTTTGAGTGCTTGAAAGCTGTAATTTCCATGGATAGTAATGAAAACAGTTCTTTCGTATGGAAGCTTACGTACTACAGGGGAGGTAGTAACCAATACACAGAAAAATTAATATTGCAGGATTTTTCGATGTTTATTTGAAGTAGTCATGTTCTGCTTTTGTGTGTGTGTTTTTGTTATGGGGCAATAATTACACCCCTCTTCGGAGAGAACACTTTTTGTGGGATTGAAGGATACTCTCTTAATCGTTGGGTGTGTATCTATCAGTGGAGGAATGTGTACCAGAGCCTAGTAACATCTCAGTAAGATTCGGGTAGCTCTTCAGCCAGTAGCTCTTAGATTGCTCGGAGCCTTGCAGGCAATCTCTTGCCTGGAAGGAATAGTGTAAATGATACTGTATGTTGCTGCTGCAAGGGAGACCCTGCTCATACTGAATAAGGTGAGAAGTACATGGATGTTGAGAATGAAGAAAACTTTGGGGAAAAGGACGACCTATAAAACATCAGAGCTATTTAACGTTATGTCTAAAAATCTTTGGAAATGTCTCGGGGTTCAGTGTTACAGTTTGCTTGGTGACCCTAGGGGGTTCTGGCATCATCTATTGCTTTGAACTGTAAAACCACTAACTGAAGCATTCGTCACACAGGTGACGAACAATTCTGGGGTGCCAAGGTGGTGGGGCTGCTGTGTCATTTTGGTGCTCATGACACGAGGTCTACTGAGCAGTGCTAAAAATTTGTAGGAATTGAAGACAACAAAGGACGAAATCCTAAGAATAGGTCTCCTAAAACAGTGGTTTATTTTCGTAGTGACTTGTAATGGCCTGCAATATTCTGTGGTTAATATTGCTCTGTCACTCAAGTTTGCTTATTGACAGGATGAGAGAGATGAAATATGATTCCCAATGCAAGGTAAAGCAAGAGCTGCTGAGGCAAGGAGTTAGGTGTCACTGGCATGAAAAGCTTTTGCTGAGCAGACCTCAGTGACGTCCGCATGCCGGAAAGATGTGGGCACAGTGAGATCTACTTAAGCGTGATAAGCTGCAGGAAATCCTTAGCAGACTTCAAAAAACAAAAGCAACTTGATTATGCTGACTCCAGAATACCCAAACTATCCCTTGTCCCGCTGAAAGCTTATCAAATTATGATATTTCATTTTCTTACCCATGTTTTGTACCTAATTGTACTTTCAGAGGTAAGAGCTTCTTGAATCCTGAAGTCATCTTGGTATTTTACAGTAGGTAGAGAAACAAGTTTGTTACTTGGTCAGGGAATTTAGAGATGGATTTGCCATTCTTGAGGGTGTTAATTTCTTACTTTGGCCATGCCTATTTTTTGCAGCAGGGTTAGGCGTGCCACCTTACCTGAGTCATGTGTGTTTCTGTGCTGTCGGGGGGTCGGAAGAGGCAATCTCTTTACTAATTTTATCTTTTTCTATTGCCTTGCATGTGAAGACAGCTTGGAGAGACAGCTGCCCCTACATAGCACGTCAGTATTTTGTGTACGGCAGCTCCGTTGGCTCTTGACCCAGGCATAGGCCTGATGCTGTTTTTGTCCCAGTTGTGGTAGCCGATGTAGCTATTGAAAGCAGGAAGGTGTACTTGGCCAGGGTGTTGAGTGAGAGCTGAACCTCCTGGGGAGTGTTTTGCTGTATCTTTCCAAATGCAGTAAAGCTAAAGGGTGATAGAGAAGAGATGAGCACTGGAATGGCAATCATGTTCAAAGCCCTGTTGGTAAGAGGTTTTCACATGTCAGGCAAGGGCATGTGTGGGAAATGGGAAGATGGCCTTTGTTTCACTTAGAAATGTGGGAGCTGCTTTATTGGGTCAGATGGCCAGGCCATCTAAGCTCTCACAGCAACCATGAATGGGTTATGTGCTTCAGGAGAGCTTGCAAGATCCTGCTTGTGATTCATGCTGGTCCTGCATGGCAATATTCACAATTTTTATGTTGCTCACAAAAGTTACCTGTGGCCCGTGTGCCTCTCTGAGGCCATCGGAGTGGTTCTAGAGCTCATCAGTGCGCAGGAGCTGTCACTGCTATCTGGGTTCCTTCAGCAGTTGTCGCTGTTGACACAGAGGTGGTGGCTGCTTCTGTGGCTCTGTGGTCTCCTGTGACTTCAAATACCTGAAGTAGCACTGTCACCTGAAGCAATCAGCCTGCCTGCTGACTTCACCCCTCTCCTCTGTGGCTCCTCTACACAGCGTGAGGGGAAGATGCTTTTGCAACCACTGCAACTCAGTCTGGTTGCAGGCTGGGTTTGCTGGCACTGGAGGTAAAACTGCCCAAAGCTGCCTTTTAAGTAATGTAAATTCACCCGTGGAGACCAAAGGGTGCTGTGGGGGCTGGTTTATTTCTTTTACCATTTAGATTATTCTAATTTACTCAGCTTTTGAAAATACTTTTAGTTTTGGGGTATGAATGACTGATGGAATGGATTGCTTTCAGATATTTAAGCCTTAAAATTCAAACAATTGACTGTTCCTTTTCTTTTGAAAATATTTTTGTAAATGATGCTGTTTTATACTTTAGCTAAAATCGCGATATCCTGCTTTTCCAAAAAGGGGGTTCATGTAAGGATTTTCTAAGACCATTCAAAGGTCTGCCTGACTTGGGGTTTACAAAGTAATATTCTTCATAAATAACCTCCCCTTATTTACTGCTGCACTCTCTCTTCTGATTTTTTGCCAGTTCCTGAGGTCTGACAGAGCTTTGTCTCTTGCCGTGGAGTTGCATGATATTTCTATCAAAAGCCTATGGTATTTTTATACAAATCTTGGTCGTTTTGATACTTTTTGTCTTTGAGATATAGAGTCCTTTTGGGGCAGCATGGTGGAACCCTTCTGTCTTCTGTTTCCTGGGTGCTTATACAAAGCTCGTGTCCTTAAAGTCTGAATTTTCAAGAGAAGCTTTTTTAAGTCTTTTTTTTTTTTTTTTTAATTTGGTGGGTGTATGTTGAATATTGTACTGCATCTTGGAGAATATCATGTTCATTGGCCACTTTGGTTGGTTGTTTGTTTGGTTCATTGGTTGTTAATGTCTTAAAATACTCATACCAATGCTTTGGAAAAAAAAATCTCCCAAAATAAATTAAAAACTTTCACTATGTGGATAGTTGATTTATTTATGTATTTATCAAGGGTATTAGAATGGTGAAAGGCATAGTTTATATTAAAAGGTGAAGTAGGTCTGTCGTTTAAAATGCATTTTAAACTGGCAGTTGCTTAAAATCTAAGTATAGTCTCCAAACCTTAGGTTTGAACAAAACATAGCTGTGAACTGAAATTTGTTAGAGCTGAGTAGTATTTTGAAGTACAGTGTTTTATTTATTTAAACATTCCTATGTGGTATTTGCGGTAGGACCTTTGTGTAAAGGAGCCAGAAAATATAACTGACCTCAAACGGAGAGCCTGAGTTCTTGTGTTTCTTCATGCTGAGAAGCAACAAATGGCCTAAAATTGAAGTTGAACCAGTAGTTTATCAACAAATGTCGGTTGTGATCCTGCTATGTGCATGTGGGTTGTTTGCCAGGCCTGAGTCTGTGTGTGGTTTTCTTTGTTTGTTTTTTGTTTGTTTGTTTTTTTGGAAAACTGCTGTAGCATTACTCCTAATGTTGTTTGTGTTGGTAACTCTTCCTGAAGAAAAAATATAAACTGATAATTAACTGCATTGCTGCATTGGATTCTAGGTTACGTTCTTCTGGTGCTTAATCGATTTCGGAGGGTGTTTTTTTTTTTTTTTTTCCTCCTAAAAAGTGATGTCTGTTTTCCTCTAGCTGCTTGTGTTTATTGATATACAAGCCTCCTCCACTGAACACTCAAAAATAATATAAAAACTGAATGTTCCAACTAGAAGTTGTTGTTAGTGAAAGGTTATATAAGCATGACACAAGGTCAAGTACTGTCAACATGGTTGATTTTCTCTTTTAGGGAAAAGGAACAATAGTAATTGTTTTTGTTTGTGAAATAGTTCTCCTTTGGGTCACTGTAGTAATATGCAGCATGGCTCTTGGTCCATTTTAGTCTAATGGGGAGAAAAGTTGCTGAGTCAAAGTGTTAGGCAGCATGCGGGAGGTCTGCTCAAAGCAACTGCTTCCTCTTGCCTGGTTAACAAAAACATCTGTGAACTCCGAGTGTTTGCTTTTTTTCCAGCTTAATGCAATTTTGACACGACGGATGTGCTTCTGCTTCACAAAAAGCTCTCTGTTGGCTTGCTGAAGTGATCGGTTTCTGTATTAATAGGGCTCACGAGTATATACACATACTTTTAAATATTACTGTAGAGAAAAAAAAATCATGAGATACTTAAGGTCATGTGCATTAATCATTCATATGTTCCTATCTGTACACTTTTTTGGTGAGCAGTCAGCATTTTCTGAATTTAGATAGGGGGAAGGCAGAAAATGCTCCTGGGTGGATGCTGCACATCAGAGGAGCTGCTGTCCATGATATAGTGGAGCTGCACTGAAATAAAACAAGGTGATTTTTGTTCATGTGGTTGGCAATCTGGTGTCCCAGGGCATGGTTAAATAGTGGCTCCGCTAACCAGAAAGGTGCCTGGTGACCGGGCACGATGCAGGGCAGTCCCATGTTCCCTAGACATGGGGCTGCAGTATCGGGATCGCAAGGAGAGCCGCCCTGCGGGGAAGCGTGGGACCACATGGCGTTGTTGCTTTGTTCCTGAGAACCTGAAAGGTCATTTATTCACCTGCCAAGGGGTGGTATTTTTTAATGAGCCTCATTTGAGCAACACCAATTTTCCAAAGAGGTTTTAAAGAGTAAAATTATCTTTAGTGCTCTATATGTATTTCTTCATCCTTGTTCTTCCATCTCCTCTTGCCTTGCCTGAAAGAGCTAAATCTTAGATTGCTGAAATTATCTGTAGATATTTTTTTCCTTTTTGTTTCCTCGAGAGGATAAATCCATCCTGAAATGTCTTTGTTTGTGGGAAGCCCTCGTTTCAACGTAGTGCCTGAAGAAGGGCTACAGTGAATGCAACGTAAATCGGAATTTGCGCATCTATTGTGAAAACCAGGGATCTCGCTCTATATAGCGCCATCCATGCACATGAAGGGAATACAAATGTCTCTTTGTGTTCGTGGTGCCGCTGGTCTGCGCTCCTTTGTAGCATGGGGGTGAGTGAGGAGGAATATGAGCACTGAGCCGCTTGCGCGCAAGGGGCTGAGCAGAGGTTGATGAGAAGGTGCTGCGGCAGCCGGGAGCCTGGTCTCTGTCCCTGCATCAGGAGCGTCTCCGGAGCATCCTGGGAATTGCTCGCTCTACGCGCGGAGCAGCCGATCACATGAGCTGAATTTTCAGTTCAGTTCATTAGTCAGCCATTTTGGTCAACACCCTGCTTACTGCGCACAACCAATCCTATTAGCACTCGCTGCCCTGGCAGAGAGCGACCAGCAGCTCGCTTTCAGCAGATCCAGGGCTCCTGTGCTGCCTTCTGCCTTGGGTTTTGCTTGGGTAATCATCATCAGAAGACCTTTTTTTTTTTTTTTTTTTCCTCTCCTTTTTCCTTTTTTTTTTTTTTTTTTTTTTTAATCTTTTCCATGATCTTATTTTTTTTTTTCCTGCTCCGATGCAGAAGCCACGTTTTCTGTGGTCAGCTAGGATCAATAGCCTTTAGCGTAGCTGAAGACAACGGCAGGTGGTGAAAAGGAAGGAGGAAGAGGCAATCACGAAGGGGCAGCGTTTTTACCTTGCTGTCTATATGAAAAGGCTAGAGCAGTCTATGCGATCCTGAGCACATCTGTCCTTAACAGCAAGGTATTACTTATTTTCTTCAGCGAGCTTTTCTTTTTAGTTGTTGTTTTTCTGTTATTGTTGTACCAGCTGAGTCATCATGTCTGCTCTGACGCCTCAAAGCGACATGCCAACCCCCACCACAGACAAGATCACTCAGGCTGCCATGGAGACCATCTATCTTTGCAAATTCCGAGTGTCCATGGATGGAGAATGGCTCTGCTTGCGCGAGCTGGACGACATCTCGCTGACACCCGACCCAGAACCTACCCATGAAGGTACGGTCACATTCCCCGCCTCGGGGTCCCTGCAGCCACTGCTTTGTGGCTACCCTGGCACCAGTGTGGGAGGGGATGTCCCTGGGGTGAGGTGCTCTCGTCCCATCCGGACTACCTGGACGCTGTATGACATGTTACGAAAGCCAAACTGGTGCTTCAGATAGAATATGTTGCAAGTGTCTTTAATAATCCACCCTTTTCAGAGAGGCAGATCTGTGTATAGTTGTGGTTTTTGAGATGTATAGCAGAGATCAGGTTTGCGTCTTACCGGAAGAAAATACCATGATGTGTGTTCGCTAATACATTTAATCACGAGATCACACTTAAAATGTGGCTTATAGCTGTATTGGTGAAGTGTCAGCTTTTACAAATGCAACATCCTGGTAGAATACTGACTTGCATCTGCCTGTGGTCGATGGGTAGTTTTTCACAAGATCGCGGTGATTATGCGCTTGTGATAACACCATCACGAGTCTTGCAGCTCACTTGTGCTGAACGTGCCGTTGTTTGTAATGGCTCGGAAGCCTGAAGCCCCGAGGTGCAACATACCTTTCTCTGTTTTTGGGTAATGATTTATGGTCTGGGCTGGTGGTGAAAACAGCTTACTTCTAGCAGGTCAGCTGAAGTGAGGACTGAAAGCTTAGTGAGTATTTAAAAAATAAGCAGGCATCCACGCGTTACCCTACCAATAAGAAAGCAGGGGAAAGAGGAGGAGCAATGAATTCCTGCAGGAATTGTGCATGGTGGCTTGTGCTGCCCTGGTCTCCTAGCACCAGTGCTGCTGGAATCTTGAGTGTCTCTTGCTGAATGCTGAGCAAGGCCCAGTCTTGCTGGGGGGGGACTCCACCTTTTCACTGGGCCCTTTTCTGGTAACTACATGAGTGTTGACTCCGCCAAGCAGTCTTGTTTGACCCTTATTATGTTGTTATGGGGGAAAGGATTTAAGTTTTCAAGTCAGTAAATTATGAGGTGGAAGGAGGGAGAGAGGAAAAAAAAAATGACAGCAGTTTTGGGGGTAGTAGACGGTGAGCTTGGATTTGCTTGCCCAAGGTCTAGTTGTACGAAGGGAGATGAGAAAGAGGTTTTGAAGCTAGAGCTCCCTCTGAAACATGTCCCAGGGTTTTGGAGAGATGCTGCAGGCTGAGAACACAGAACCAGAGCAGTTAGGGTGAGGTTAGCCAAGAGTGCAGTAATTCAGCTGGCTTCCTATTTCCATGCCTTTTTCTGTGTGTGTGTGGTGCATGCTTGCTCAGACCTACTTTCTTTTTAACTTGGTCTTTTTAAATTTGTACAGTAGATGCCAGTGTATGTAGAATGATACTTCTCTGTCTCATAAAGTCTTATATTAGCCTTTTGGCTTTTTGTCTGGTTGCGTTACAGTTAGTAAATAAGCATTTGATCTTCTCTTAGTACAATCCAGAAAACCATGTGTCTGCAGCTTGGGGGTTACCTAGATCTGTGTTTCACTGCACATGTCTCTTAATTCCATGTTTACTTTCTCCCTCTGGACAAACTCGTAGGGGAAAGTGGGCTTGGATAAATCCAGTTTCTTTTTTTTTCAGTATGTTGAACACGTGTCCCATTTGTGTAATATAGTGCTCAGGCTGCAGTCCTGCATGCCTCTCTGGAAACAATTCAAGAGCTAATACTAGAGGAACTCTTCCCCAAAGCTGTCAATGCATATGTCAAAAATGATTTCAAAGATCCTAGTGTGGTGGCCTTCATGGAGCTGTTTATGCATTCATAGCTTAAGGAGGCTGCTTGTTGGGAGAGAGAAGAGTAGTTTTTTTGGAGTCAAGTGGTGTTTATAACAGAGGCAATATTGCAGGAAATAGTGTTTGTAGTGGAAATGCTGTCACAGCTTTAGCCATAGTGTTAGAAGCGCTGTTGCAGCACCAGCATTTCTCCCCCCGCCTCAGCGGATGCAGGGCTTCAGGGGGCAGCGCGATGGACCTTACAGAGGCCGAGCGTTTGAAAGGACAAGCTAGAGATGTGGGAACGTCTGTTTATAACATGTTTATAAAATTGATGTAGGAAAAAAACAAGAGTTTTGCCAAAGGCAAAGCGAAAGGCTGCTATTATTAAAAATAGAGACTTGTGAAAAACAAAATGATATTTTGCAGTTGCAAATCCAACAACCTTTGAAAATAAGGTCTTGAAACCTCTAGTCGTTGTCCCTCAGCTCTTGCTCCTTTGAGAGATATGCTTGCAGTGTTGCTGCAAGGGCTCCCCAAGCAGAGAGGTGGCACCGGAGCTAGTAATTTAAGGAGAACTAGGACATGGTGATAATTGCAGTTTTATCCACTGAAATTTAAAGCAGTAGGTACTTTGCTGCAGTGGTGGTGAGCTTTGGTGAAGCTGAGCCCAGCTCTGCAGCTGCTTAAACCAAAGGCTCCATACTTTGAGAAGGAGTAGGATCTCAGAGGAAGCAGTGCCAGTTGGAGTAATTTGATTCTTTGCTGTAGAGTTCCTTGGGGTAAGTAAGAGCAGAACTTAGGGTTTCTGTGAAACCTTATGATGGTGTTTTCTGTTGCTCCTTCTAGTGTACATAGGCACATATGGGGTTAAACACTGACCTGAAATTTTTGTTTTGGAAGTTAGGATGCGTGAAATGGTCTTGGGTGGTTTTATGGGGTGATAAATGCTGGTTCTTTATAAGGAGCTTTATATCAGCAACAAACTTTAATGCTTGTGAAATTGGCTTATACATGAGAGCACAAGCAATGCATAGGATAACTGTATCATCTAGACTTGCACTGTCAGGAATTACTCTATCACTTAAGATATTTGAGTATTTGCGCTGAAAGGTAAACTGAAGCCTCAATGAGGGAGCTACAGAGCCACTGAGTTGCGTCTGAATTGGATGCCATGAAGGCCTGTGTGCCTTACTGGGCTGCTCTGTTAATCCCTGCACCCTGGCAAGCCTGCCCTGGGGCTGCGAAGAGCAAAATGTCCCTGGGAAGGAACTGCGATAACAATTACTTTGATTTCGGTGTCCTCTAGTAACATGAAATGGAGAAAGCAAGCTGTCCAGGAGAGCTGGAAGTGCTTCAGGAATAAGGGCTTTCGGATTGGAAGAAAAATGTAAGTACTGTACTTAAGAATAGCAGGAACCTTTAGCATCTTGATGGAAACAAGATGCTGCCTTGCAAGAGGCGGCTCTTCCTTTAAAGTATCTGTTGTAAAACACGTATGGTGGCAGAAATCCCTAAATAGGTCAAAAGTTGGAAGGAATGGGCAAAAGCGTGCGGAATGCCAGATCGGCCATCTGTGAAGCCAGTGATAAGCAAAATGTGTGAAACTCAGTGTGGTGATGGAATTAATTCTCTCGACTAGTAGTTAGGTCGCGTAAGGCGGATAGCATATGCTGAAAGGTAACATGATAAAGGCTGTGTGATCCCTCTGAGAGGGAGGAGAGATTGTTGTTTATACCAAATTGCATCACAAGTCAGGAAGAAAGGGCTGAAGAGGGTAAAGGACAGACAAAAGATGGATATTTGGCCCTGGACTAACGTGGGGAGAAGATGAAGTTTTTAAAAAATGTCTTGGGACAGATGAGTACTAAGCTGCAAGCTCTCAAGTCAATTTTTAGCAGTCGAGAGAGGGTACTCTATAGAAGGGCCTTGTTGCCTAGCCCTGTGGCTTTTGTTGCTAAGACAGAGTCCTTAAAGATGTCTAGGATGAGACTGTTGTCAGGATTATTCAAATTGGGTTCTTTACTATTATTTTTTAAATTGTCAGCCTTTATTTTTCTTTCAAGAAATTACTACTGAGATTTTTTTTTTTCCCCCTCTTCTAAGCTTGTTAAGTCTAGCTGAAGATTGGAGATTAAAAAGAAGCTATTGTTGTTTTTCCTGGTCCTGTCAACCCCTTCTGAATTGAAGTTTCCCGATGCTTATGCTGGGTAGATGGGTTGAGGAGTGGGAGGGTTTGCAAGTGAAGAGTGGTGGGGAACAAATCGGTTGATTTGCTAAGGGACGTGTATTAAGTCACTAGTAGAAAGAGGAGTAAAATATGAGGTATGCTTGTGCTCTTAATAGCGCTTGGTGTATCCTTCCTATTGACCTAATGCTTAGGTGTAACAGTTGCGTCAGGATTAATACGTAAATTAAACTGAAACAAAAGCTGTGTCTGCTGTCAGGAAGGTAAAGCAGGCTGCACTGATTGAGACAGCAATGTTGGTGCAGGATAGTGCTGTGGGGACTGATTGCTTGTGTAGCACAGTAAGAGGAAACGGATGAAATGAGAGGTTATCTGTGAGGAGCAGACTGCACCAAGGTCAGGAACATCAGCACAAACAAGCTGCTCGGGAAGCAGGGCTGGGCCCGGCGGGCTTGCTGATGCAGCAGGACTTACAGGGGAGAATGTGCTTGCCGGGCTTTTTTCAGGGGCTGTTCTTCCACCTTCTTCCCAAACAGCTTTTCTTTTTCCGTTGGCACTTTGTGACATCTTATTTGCAAATCAAATATGGAAAGAAAATTACTCATTGTACACCTGTTATAATATTAACTGCATCTACTTAATTTCCTTTCTTTACCACTTTAATAATTCCTTATAGCGTACATACATTATTTAAAATTCCTCAGGCAGTAAATATCAGATAATACAATTAAAATAACCATGATAATGTGACTAGGTTTTCTTTCATGGCAAAAGTATTGTGTGTCTGTACAGCCAAGGAGAATATGATAGTCTTTATTTATTTTTAAAGGCAATTAATTTATGTTTATTCAGTTCTCAGTAAGTCTTCCAACTTGCTCTTATATTGTGGGATGTTTTGGCCCCAAAACAACAGTAGACGCTTAGGCAGCAGACTAAAAGTTAAAATGAGAAAATAATACTATAATTAACTTAATGAGCACATGTCAGCATTTCTTTTATTAGCATTTCCCTCTAAAACATGGAGGATACTTATTTTCTTTCAGGCATAGTGAGGCGTAACTGACAGTGAAACTGTAGATTCTGGCTATAGTTAGGGGCTCTGTGGAAGTGCGTATACTGGTTTTAGTGCTTTTGAGTGAATCTGTAAAATGCTGGAGTAAGTCATGGCACTTTGAGCTGGGTCTGTTTAGTGAGGCACTGAGCAGAGGTCTTCCTTTCTTAGGAGGAAAAAGGAAGAGAGCCTGGAGGGCTTTGTGCAGTTGGGGTTTAGATTAATGAAAAGTGTGTGCCTTTAGCAAGAGAGATCAGGAAGGAGCCCCCCTTGCATTGCCCTAGGTTTTTTGTTTGTGGTTTGATTAAATCGATTTCACTGTCGTCTTAGTTCAGATATATATTATTCCTCTCCAACAAACCTGTAAGCACTTCCGTAGGTCTGTCTTGAAATCCTCAGGCAGGAGAAGAGAGAATTTTATAGAAGTGCATGAACATAGCCTGAATGCAGTCCAGTTTTGTTTCCTGCAACTGGCTTTTTGCTGTATTAGATGTATTCAGTACATGACTCAACCACGGCTGTGCAGAGCTTAAAAACAACCGCTTTGCTTTTTTCCATAGGTAGAATCTTGGATGGAGCATGGGAAATCTGAGCTTGTTGCAGTTTTTTTGCTTGTGAATCTTCAATGGTGAGGTTTTCTGTGAACATTGATACAAACATAAGTAGATTTTGAGACCGGCCTTTTGCAGCAGCTGGAGAAAGAGAAACATTGCTCACATGTCACTGCTGCTGAGCATTTTCTGTATTGGGTTCTGCTTTTGCTTCCCAAAACTGTTGCTGGGTTTTTTTTGGGTACTTCACTGACTTCTCAGATTCTCTTTAACTTACTAGAAACTTAGACACTTAAACAAAACCAACCAAAGAAAAGAACAGATTCTGACCTATTTAATCTACTTCGGGAAAACCTTGATTCTGATGTTACGTTTGGAACCTTTATAAACTTGTATGAATTCTGTGCCTTGCTATGTGCATTTTTATTTACATACAAATAAATCCCACAGCAGTATAAGACTTTTCAATTTTCTATGTTAGTTTTTTCCCATTGCAGGGTACATAAAATTAAGAGGACATGGACAGCAAACTGGTGGACTAGGGAGTCACTTGGGCGTAAGGGAACTTAGTTCCGTCACTCTACTTCATGCACGTTATGAGAGTCTGAAATTTGTGTCCCAATATAGGCTAACATGGTGTGAGTGGATAATTTTCACTCTACATTATTTCTTAATATGTTCTGCATAGGCGGTTTGAAGGAAATACCTAAGTTTTGCGTAGTTTTGTAGTCAGGAGTATAAGAACTTGCTCAGCACTTATTCAAGGGATGCATTTAATGCTTGTATAGGTTTAAAATGTTTGTTTTAGCTTTCAAATATGTCTGGGATATTTCTGCTGTGTGCTTAGCAACTCTTGTTTTGGTTTCCTCTCATGAGATGCCAGTTGAAAATCCACATCACATGAATCCGATACTGTTTTTTGCATGGTCATGCCCACGGTGTCAGAGGCTGAACTGAGGTAGGAGCAAATTAAAGAAGATAAGTTCAGAGAGGAAGGATTTTTTTCAAAGTACATGTAATGGTTCACAATCAATCATCACCGCTTTGTAAGCTTCTGCTTATTAAAATTTATTCTTTTTTTTTAAATCATTAAAAAAGGATAAAATCTCTGGAGGAAACCCTATATAACACTGTTTTTGAAAGCATGTGTTTCTTTTTTATTTTATTTTTCCTCCTAAAAGCGTTTCTGAACTTGCATTGCTACACTGGAGTGAGCTTACTGAGACAGCAAAAGGTTTCTTGCCCCAGTGTGAAATGCAGTAAATGAGTTCTAGCTGAATCCCACGCTGCTGCTAGGCCACCTCCTATATTTAAAGCTCTTGAGGTTGTTCTGATCTTGTGTCAATAAAGAAGAAAATTACTTAAATTCTTTGTGAAGTAATGGATGGAATTTTCATGATTTGTATGTTAGTAGTGTAAGTACTTCAGTTCCTTTGTAAAGAGGAACTTGGTGCATTTACTTTAATGTGATGTTAAATTTCATGCTACTAATCTTCTTGAGAATCCAGTCGGAATGAGGCAATTGAATTTTATGAGGTGTTGATCATCCTGTTTTCTAAACTGTATGTGCATTAGTCGAAGGATCTCAGATTTTTGCATAATGATTCAAAGTGCTGGGTTTGCCTTACAGGTATCATGATGAAGGGTATGGAAACTTTCAAGTCCTAATTTTACTTCCTTTTTTTGTCTTTAAGAGGTTTCCCCATGCGTTCCTGTTAGGTGGAAATTCCAGACAAGTAGGGCAAAATGACTCTACAGTGTAAAAGAAGAAATTAAACGTATGCAAACTTTTTGGATACACCAAGAAATGAATGCAAAGTTTAAACAGTTTTGTCTTAAACAGGAATTCTTTGCCTAAAAAGGTTTCAAGATGAATAAAGTGCTAATAAAATGTGTGCCTCTTCCTTTTGATCTGTACATATTCCCTAGTCCCCCATTCACACCATCCTGGCAAATATTTCTCACTCAGAAGATGGTAGGATGGTTGTGTATAGGGAGATGATACAGCAAGTGGCCAGAGTTTGCTCTTTCTTAGCGAGCTGTGTGTGGCTCGCTTGCCAAGGGTCGAAAGCAACGCGTCTCTGCTAGCTGTGAGTTAACCTGGCCCCAATGGAGGAGGAGGCTGGCGGTAGCTTTTTCCGTGGGAGGGGAGGGAGGTCCCACTAGTTTGTGTACTTTGCTCTGTACTTTGCCGCCTTTGGCTGGAAAGGGAATAGAGCCCTTGTGTTACAGCCACAGAGCAGATGGCAAGTTAGTGCTGGGGAGAGCAGGCATGTAAGCAGGGAGCCGAAAATCATGCAGGGGTCGGGCTCTCCGGGGCTTTGTCAGGCCTTGCTTCATGGATTTGAAACCAGGGAGTTGCTGGGTGTGCTGAAAGGAGTTTTCTGTCCTGCCCACTGCTCTCCAAGGATATCTGCCTCCTCCCTTCTGCCCACCAGCCATCTGCAGTCACCCGGCAGGTAGCAAGAGGGCTAGGCCTTAATCACCTGCTGTTGGAATAACGACCTAAGTCCTGTGATCCCCATCCAGGCTAAGCTGAGTCACTTTTCCTAGGTGTTTGTCCTGGAAATGATGGTCCTGATGGAACTGGCGCTCTGTTTAACCTTGTTTATGTTGTTAATATGTCTTTGTGTGTGTGCAATATGCTGTGCTTGTAGGGCTGGGCTTGCTTTTCACTGATAACTGTATTTCCCTGTTACTTTGGGGTTCCTCCGTGGGTAGGAGGAAGCAGAAGTAAATGCTGATATTGCTGAAGTATCAACCATTTAGTGCTTTTATCTTACAGATCAAATAATGCATTTCTCTTTTTAGGATGTGCTTTACAAAAATATTGCTTGTCTTAATGCAGAAAAACCAATAACTTTTCAAGCTTTACTTAAGCCTACCTTAATTTGTTTCCCAAGGTGGGGGGGGGGAGAGGGAATGACGCTTTGCTGTATTGCTTTGTTCAGACTAATACACCCTTTTGACTTGCAAATCTCTTGCCAATATGAATTGAGTCTTGTATTGTACAAATCCCCCTTGATTTTGAGCCTTTCCTTCCCCCTTGATTTTGAGCCTTTCCTTCCCCCTTGATTTTGAGCCTTTCCTTCCCCCTTGATTTTGAGCCTTTCCTTTTGATCATGGCTTGCATGACATTTTCTTTCTTTTCCTTTCTTTTTGCTGTTTGCAAAGACTCTTGGGAGGATTTGACAGATGTGGTGGAGCAATTGCGTGATGATACTGAAGGTGCGTGCCACACCAACATCTTTCAGCTGCTATTTCCACTAATGATTGGCTTTTGACTTATAATGTGGAGCGTGAGTGCAAGATACAGTCTTTCTTAGCAGCGCCAATAGCTGTGGCTTTGTGAACGTGCTTGTCTGGTTGAACCGGGCTCGCAGCCGGAACGTGCTGTACCAGTTGCACTCCTGTGTGGATATTTGTCTTCTGCTGTTAGCATGTTAAACAATGTCCTTGATCACTCAAGTGTGTGTATTCCTTTTGTAATTTCATTCATTTCCTTTTAAAATGAATAATGTGAAGGCTTTTATGTTTCTAAGTTTTATCCCACCGATCATGGGCTCCATCTGATCAACCTTGATTTCTAAATTCTTACTGTTACTGCTTGCTTTTCAAAATGTGTGGGTACTCGCAAACCATCTCGTTTAAAAGATTGTGCAACGATTTGCTAGGCAGATAGACTTAAAGATGAGATAGTGAAAGGAAATAAATAGGGAGCTATTTTTTTTGTTAAGCACATTCCGAGAATGTGTTTTTCCTGAGCCTCATTTATACACAAAATGTGCAAAGATATATGTATGCTAAATTTGAAATACCAGATTAAAAAGAAAGATCACCTCAAAGCTTAGATGTTCTGAAATTTTCCTGGTCTTTGAGATGATACCTTGCAAAAGTGACTTTAAAACTTGCATTGCAAATTTTTTGAAATATCAAAAGAGAAATCTTGTAGACTGTGTCTTGATTCTTCAAAATGGTAAGCAAGTACATGTATGTTCAACTCAAGTTTATAATTTTGATGATTCAGTACAACTGCTCATACTCATGGTAATTATATTTTGCAGCAGCAAAAAAAAAATACGTTTTGGAGGCAAGAGAGGGGTCACAAGGATAATACGTAGGCTTTATACAAGACATATCATTTCAAAACTGGGATGTCCAGTTAGAAGCTAAAGCTAGAGCATTTGGTATGTAGCAGGCTTAAGAGCATAGGCTTGTTATTGACACAGCCAAATTGCTAACCTGGAAAGCATAAGGTCGGCTGATGGATTGCAGCTTTTTGCCACTTTGTGAACCGAAAATTTTGGAAGACTGTATTCATTGCAGGTTGCATACTTGCCAGCCTGTGTCTTGTTTGTTTTTGGTCTAATTTTCATGGGTAGGATGTCAACGAAATCCTGCATTTGTTTCTCTGCAGTGCACGTGAGCAATCTCAATGTAAAGCTTAGGAAAACAAACAGGTAAAAATAAGTGAAGCACGCTTACTTTGTGGGCTCAAGATTATAAGTAGAAGATGAAGTGTGAGCCCAAGCGTGAATGAAAAACATTGTAAAACATGTATTAAAACACATATTTTAAGCATATACAATAATAAAATATTATTACTGGACTAATGCCCTTAAAACAGGCAAAATAACACAGCTAGCTGCAGGGCTGACTTAAAGCCCTCGTGAAGAGGTATGAGCATGTTGCTCATGAAGAAAAAGGCAAAATTGGCCATGACACTGCAAAATCTGGTATTTATATTGCAAGTTCAGATAGTGTGAGTCTTTTCAAGTGGGTCCCTTGTGCATGAAGATCAGTTTTAATGCGTAACCTATATTTTTCTTGCTTATCTTTGAGAGCTTCTGTGTATGATGTGCGAAGTATGTGTTGCCTCTTTGTTGAGAAGGTAGTCAGGGGCTCATGTTAATAGCAAGAAGACAAAAAATTGAATGCAAAGAAATGTCAGTAAAGCTTCAGATGAAAAATGGAAAGTCAAGATATCCAAGGGCATTAAAATCCTGTTTGTTTCTTTGCCCAGTATTAAACTAATGTTAGTTTGCTTTAGCCTTTATGTCCATCAGGAGTGCAAAGGTCTGGATCCCTGGCAGATAGCTCTAGTGGTGACAGGCCTGGACCAAGGTCCAGGATTGCAGAGTCTCAGCCTTTCAGAGGAGCTTTCTCACCTTCTGCATGGTGCAGTGTGGCAGAACTGAGGCTAAGAAAAAGACAGTCAAGAGAAAGAAGGCTCTCAGTTACTTCAGGGATTTGGTTTTCATACCTCTTTGGAATTTTGTATATGTTCATGCATAGTCTGAGCAGCTGGAACTAATGTGTCTATGCAGGTGAATTTGCTAAACTGAAACTTAACGCACTGTGTAGATACCTGGGTGGTTTATTAGAAAACGTGTTATTCACCATGGTGTATCTCAGTTGACCTGAATATGGTATAAACTGTTTGCAAGATGTTATTCCTCTGCCATACACAGAAATGGCCCTGGAAATTTTTAGTTTGCTTGGATTCTTGATTTTTAAGGTGGATTCTGTGTAGGGAGGACCTCACTCAAGTAGGAACCAATTGTCATTACTTTGGGCAGGTAGACTCACAGTATGGGACAGGTTCTAGTCTGGTTTCCCCTTATTTCTTTCAAGCAAAGCTCATATGAAGAGGGGAAGAAATACTTGGAGTACAGTCACAGCTCGATCTTGATATCCAGTAGTGCCTTGACTTTCCCTTGACTTTTGGATTCCTAGAGATGTACGTTCTCTTTAAATGTTGCAGATTCATGATGTTCTCAGATGTTTTGGAAATGTTTTCTTTATGAAATTTCTCAGCACTGCTTTGCCCTTGCTACCATCAGTGTCTGAAAGACTAGGGCAACATTTTAAATGTTCAGAAACCTGGAGCTTGTTACTTGAAAGAAACAATAAAATTGGTCATTTCTTTTGTAACTGTCATTGTAGTGGGATGCAACTCCAATTCACTCATTATGTTTGGTATCCAGTGTTAATTATAAGCATTGCTGATCAGAAAAAAACATCTGTAGAAGCTTCCAGGTTACTTAAACTTGAATCCTGATGATATCGAAAGGCAAAGTTGAAGGGCCAAAATTTTTCTCTTAGTTTACTGCAGAGCTGTTTTGCACTAGAGGGCTGCAAAAAGTACTGGCTCAAGCTGAGAATATGAATTTCAAGTCAAGGTCAGGTAGTCAAAGCACAAATGGCCGGGCTGACTTAAAGCAAGCTGAATAGTCTTCCTGTGTGAAAATTATCACTACTTGCCTGGCCTGCTTTTGAAAAATGGAGATTGAAGATGTATATCTTGCTGCACATGTAATAAGAGTACAAACTGCTTAGAATTTTACTTTTTGGAATAGATCTGTGTGATTTTATTCAGTTTGTAACTACATAACAGCTACTCTATTTGCAAAATATGAGTGTTATAGGAATTGCATATATGCAGCATATCTTAATTCACGACACACTAATGAAGCAGAAACATCTAATAAGGTATCTGAATTAACATATTGTTCAGTGATATAGTGTTTTTCTCACTTTTTAAGGCCATGTCTCCACATCTTAGTCTTAAATGAATGCGTAGCCCTACCTTGTTGTTTCTTCCCTCACCCCAGTTGCTTTCATCAGCTCAGATTTGTTCATTCACTCTTGTCCTTTGGAAGTGTTGAAAGCATCTCTGGCTGTCCTGAGGGTACTCCAGGTAGTTCCTTTTAATTAAGGCAGCACTGACCCCAGTTGACACGTGCCGGACATCTGCCAGACATCTCTCAGACTCCTGGGAAGCTATGCTGCTTGCATCAAAAAACATCTCATAACCTTGAGCTCAGTGTGGGGCTGTGTATGGCCTACTCTTGCCCTACTCGAAGGAAATCGTATGGTTTCCTGCAGTTAGATAATGGACTAAGACCCTGATTCTGAGAGGTGTCCTTGGCCTCTTATCATAATTCAGATTAGCTAATAATCGTAGCCTGAGCATCGTTCCCCACGTAGTGGTCTTGCACAATTTCTTTAATGTTTCCTTAGCAATTCATTTGTCACTTAAGTAGGATCACTTTGGACAACTGCCTTGCTACTGCTCACTGATTTGATCAGTGAATAGCAAGTATAAGAGATCTGCACTCTGCTAACAGTTACTTATGGAAATGTTGCTGAAAGAACCTGGCTGGGTTGGGGGGAAAGTCTCTGAATTCTGATAGGCAGGGCAAGCCCAGCTGCAGGCCTACAGCTGAGGCTGGGAGAAGTGCCTTCTCCCTAACCCTGTTGTGGTGTTCATACACTCCTCAAGAGCAGCTCTGATAGCTGCAGTTTCAGTTATTATTCATTACCATTATCTAGAAGGAGAAAATATTCAGTAGTATTCAATTTCTTTTAATTGCATGCACAAGAACAGTGTTTTTTACATTCCATGTTTTGTCTCTCTTTATTTTATTCCTGGATTTCTACTAACAATGTTTGTTCCCTTAGCAAAGCATGAAATGGACTGCAAAGCACAAAATCAGTAATCTACTCAAGATGTGTGTCAAATCCTACAGTTCAAAACAGTACTAGTTCTATAAAGGCAATGAAGAGCACCCCCTCAAATTAAAACCTTCCATAGTCCAGGTCTGCTGCAAGAATTGCATTCCTAAGCCAGGATTGGAACCCATCTTAACTAAGAAAGTGCAATTTCTTAATTGCAGTCTTTTTAGAAGTTGTAAACTGCAGCGTTCTCTTCTACTTCAAAAGTTCATGTTTAGTCAAGTAAAATTCAGAAGTCTTTTAATCACTTTTTCCCAGAGTAGATAACAAATGGGTGGAGATGCAGAACAGCTGGACTTCTTTAGACTTCTTTGAACAAGAGCTGCTTTTCCCGGCAGCAGATGTGGCCAGGAGTGTGGTTAGACCGGGGCTGCCGATAGTCACTGTGTGTGGCAAATCCGTGTGGTATTGCCTAGCACCTCCTGTGCGCTTCCCGTCTGCATCCAGAGACCTGGCCTTTCAGAGCCTGCTGCTCACGTACCGGCTCCTCCATACAGGAGTTGTGAAGATGGTTCCAGCGAGATGCAGGCAAGGAGACTTCTGATACTGTTTCATCCTGGAGAAGAAAGGGGAGAAAGGAGGCTTTGTCCTAACCTGTCTTTGAGGAGACTCAACAAATGCTGCCATAGTGTTAGGATCTGAATGGTGACAGCCGCTTTGACTAGCCGCTTCCCCTTGGACTGTGGACCGTTTGACAGCTGGTAGCTTCGTAAGGGGTATCTGGGTGGTGCTTGCACAGTTGCAACAGAGCAAGCCTGAGTATTTATCTAAGAAGTCAGCCTGTATTCTGGCAGACAGCTCTTCCTATATATGATGCAGTCCTCCCAAACTGAGCAGTGCTGTTTGGTCCTTCTTAATAAGGCCTCACTGGCTTGTTGCCTGCCTGGCCTTGGAGCCATGGGAGCCCCAACATGGCATACTTCACAGGTAGATTTAGCAAATCTGCCTTTAGTCAAAAGATTTCTGGGTTCTCTGTTCTGATCCCCTTTTATATTTCTCAAGTTCTTTGAGACTGGGTGTGGCTGCGCTTTCAGTGGTTGCTTTTCCTCTCCCATCCCTGAGTGTTTTTTCTTG
>NW_010576732.1:338019-355960 GCF_000705375.1 Tinamus guttatus
CAGCCATGCAGTATTAATGACTCTTCTCGTTGCCTGTTTTGGATTCAAACATTGGTTACTTTTAACAACTACCTGTAGGTAGCAAAATAATTCAAAGGTCCACGGCTGTTTGCAGCGGCTGTAGAATTATGGTGCCTTAAAAGGAGAAACTACTGGCACCAGAGATCATCTAGCTCGTAAAGTGGATGTGAGATTGTAGGTGGTACAGGTACAAGTAGAAAACAGCTGCAACAGATGCAGCACTCCACAGACTAATTCTTTTGATTTAATGTTACTGTATATTTCTAGGCCTAAAGCTTGAGTACACTTTTTTTCCTTGAGGGTGGAAGGGTTTTAGTTGAGTTAGAGTAGTACTAAACAGATTTCTTGAGGCATTGAAAGTGCCCTGATGGTGTTTCAAGAGAGACACTGAGCAAGAGTAGGTGTGTGTGTTGGCATTGTGGACCAGGCCAGAGAAGTCAGCATGGGAGTCCCATGAGGCAGGATGTAATTGGAGACATGGATATCTGGACTTTTTTTCTGCAGTGAAAGGCATCTCTCCAGTATATGTTTCTGAATTCTTGTGTACTGTGATGCGACACAAGAAAAATAGTATTGGAAAAAGTCTGTTGCAAAAGTGGTAGACCCATGAGGATCAGCTCCTTTTTATCAGCAATAAAATGCATCAATATTGTTGAGAAAATGAATAGAGATGGGTGGAAATGAGCCCGTTTTTACATCCAAGTTCATATTGATGGGATAAGCATGAAAATTCATGATTTGTCTTTTGACCAAAATGCAAATTACAAGTGGATGATTCTTTTGGTTCATAATAGCTGGACATAGCTGGGGATTTGAGTTAGAGTAAGGGAGAGCTGTGACGTTCAGTAGCACCTTGTCAGAGGTTGTGCCATATGAATGGCTGTCAAAAAACAACTCTTTCTTTATAACTTCGACTACTTGGGTTTTATTTTCAGTATTGAGGCACCATTAGTGTGATATATCATTTATTCCCATTTCAGTATGGCTTTTACCTTAAACTGCTAGTTAATTTTGATAGCCTCAGGACAAGACCTGAGGGGACCACCTTGCATCAAGGGGTTGCATCTGTTATAAGGATCCTCAAAGCTGAGGGACGAGAGAGACACAGATGTGGGATACTTTTACAGTATTAAAATAGCTTTTGTTATTCAAAAGTATTTTTCTTCTGTCTTTTGTAGATCCTAACTATCTCATGGCTAATGAACGCATGAACCTGATGAACATGGCGAAACTGAGTATAAAGGGGTTGATTGAATCGGCATTAAATCTAGGCAGAACTCTGGATTCCGACTATGCACCTCTTCAGCAGTTCTTCGTTGTGATGGAGCATTGCCTTAAACATGGCTTGAAAGGTAACACTGTTAAAGAGGAGTCCTCCTCGGCTGGTTGGGGTAGTGTGGGTGTGAGAGATCTATCTTGCTTTAAAAACCTGATTCTTTAATCTAGAGTAGGCTAAAGAAGGGCTGAACAGGGTCACTGCATTTGACAGCTCATTTATTGGAAAGCAAAAGCTGAAAAATCCGCCGGAAATGAAATGATACGGGTGAAATCTTTACGGTTGTTACAGTTATTGATTGTTTTTGGAACAACTTTTCAGATGTGATGAGTATAATTGAGTTTGGTGATAAAAATGGCCTCTTTAACAAATACGTCTCCTTTTTTCTGCACTTTCTGCAAAAAAAATGCAACATTGAGACACTATCTCCATACCTGAGTATATATTTAGCCGCATAATATGGGGTCACAATAAAAATGAAGTACTACACTGCTCTTCTTGACTTGCTGCCCTTAAATGATGGTAGCTTGAGATGAGCCGTGGGGTAGAGATTATTAAATTCCTTCAGCCTTCTTAGGTATATCTTGTGGTGGTGGCGCGTTAGTGGCAGAGTTCAGCATTGCCTGCTGGTGAAGGGACTCATGCAGCAGTTTAGGTAACATGTAAGGGAGCAGTATACACAGTCTTAGTGCTGCTGTTGTGCACCATTCAGTAGCGTCCCTACTGCAGGTCACGAGTTGAAGCTTAATGGCTTTCACTGTTCTTAGTGCTGCTGCAAAGTAGCAATAAAATTGTTCAAGAAACAAGTGCGTTTCTAGCTGTAGTTTTTGGGAGTCTCTGAAAAGCTTTCCTGAAGGAGGAGAGGGTGACCAGACAAGACTCCGGAACAAACAGAGAAGAAACTTAAAGGTGCTGTGTTTATTTTTCATGGAAGATGATGGTGTGTGCACCTTCGTTTTCCCTCACTGACCAACTATGGTTCAGAGACAGTGGCAGCATCCTAGTAGAATTTTTTGCCTATGGTAGTGAATCCAAGTTGCTGGTTATCACTGGGTGGTGTTGTTTTGCCATATTTGGGGTATAAAAAAAATACTGCCTGGCATCTATTTTGAGCTCCTGTTACCTTACTCAAATGAGAACTGTAATTCCCACACTTGGCTATAAAAAGTGATCTATTGTACTTGCCCAGCAGGCAATCACAGAAGACTCTTTCCAGTGATTTTTTTTTTTCTACTGTTGATTTAATTCTGAATGTGTTTGAGAAAGTATTTAGTTAGTGCAGCTGGAAAGGACTCACTTCATGTCTTGTCTTTTCCTTTTTTCCCAGCCAAAAAGACTTTTCTAGGGCAAAATAAGTCATTCTGGGGACCACTGGAACTGGTGGAAAAGCTTGTTCCTGAAGCTGCAGAGATCACAGCAAGTGTTAAGGATCTCCCAGGGCTGAAGTGAGTATGGTCTTGTACTGCACAAGGACATAGGATGGTTTTCTAGCAAGAATGATCATGAAGAGAAGGAAGGACAATCAGTCTTCAGGAACTGATCTGCCATTTCTGCTGATGTACAAGTGGCTCATATTCTTTATTACGGAACTGCAGGAGGAAAGGAAGGATATATTGTTTCTGTATTAAGGAGGGGACTTAAGGACATTAGGAAGTTTATTGCCAGCACTAAATGAGTGATGATGTGCCCTATGAATAGCCTTTATTATCTCCCTTTCTGAATTCAGACTGAAGAGGAGATTCAGATTAGATGCTGTTGAGCCTAATTTTGGAACATTAGACATCCAGAGGTCACTTTATTTTTTAAATATATGCTGATAAACTTGTGGAGTTTGTATAAAAGGAAGATTCAGTCATGAAGTTAAAGAAGATAATAGATTATGTTAGGGGGATTAAAAAAAGGTCTTTGGAAATACATTGCTTTTAAGAATTGCATAGTCACCTCAGATGTCGCATTCAGGTTTTTTTGTTTGAGCTTTACAAAGAAACTGTAAGTGAGGAATGGAAACTGAGGAGAGGAAAAAGAAGCTTAAGGAGGAATCTGTATGCCACGCAAGCTAAAGATTAATTTGTCTTTGCTCAAAGGTGAGATGCATGAATGAAACAACAAAGTGGAAAAGGTTTTTGTCAGGTTAGTGTTTAACCTGACAAACACTAACCTTGTCAGGTTAGTGTTTAACCTAACCTAGTGTTAGTATAAATGGACAATCGCTTTGGATGAAGGGCTGTGCAGGACTGTGCTTGGAACCCCTTAAAGACCAAAATGAAGTGCTAGCTGGCACAGGAGGCAGAACTCCTGTTATCCTGTTCTGTTAAAAGAAAATTGTAGGAATATTTTAAAGAAAAAAGGCAATTGTACTCTAAAGCTCAGCTTTGTATATGCTGTATGCTTAACAACTGTTTGAGAATTAAGCCTTATGCATTGCTGAGGTCAAGAAGTCACCTGGTGTTGATGATGATGACTTCTATGGACAATAGCTGCTTATTCTAGTTAAGATCAGAAAAAGGGAGCTCTCCACGTGATGCTTGGTATAAGGCAGGTGGTTGTCTGCAGGAAGCTGTAGAAAAGAAATTTCTCGCTAATTGTAGTATTGCTCAACACGAGGGATTTGCACCTTCCAATTAACAGGAGAAACAGGGGAAGCAGGCTATGACTAAGCTGTTATGTCCTGCAAGTGTGTCAGTGAGCAAAAGACTTCGAGAATACTACTGAATTGGTATTTTCTGACGTCTCTGTATTCTCACCAGGCTTACCATCTACTGAAGCAGTGGTGCTTGGGCATCTATGCTGTGTTGAGGTTTATGTGTGTTCTTCGGATTGGCCTTAGGCAAAACTGAATTTGAATTGGAAGGTGATTTATCCAAACAATTTATCTCTGTCTATGTAGTAGCATCCAACAGGGGTAGAGTGAGGGAAATATTAGAATAATAACAAATGCATAATTAGTTAAGAGATGGGAAATGATGGCTTAGGTATATGTGTTAGTAGCTATTTTCACTTAAATATCCTGTGTTTTTTTCCTTTTCATTAAGGAAGGCTATATCTTTGAGATGAAGTAGACTGCAGAAACTTCAACTAGAGAAGGATTTTTAAAGCGGTGTGTGAGTGGGATGCTGCAGTAGATAATTCTTATTTATGGTCTTTGCAGGACACCTGTGGGTAGAGGAAGAGCTTGGCTTCGCCTGGCTCTAATGCAGAAGAAACTCTCAGAATACATGAAAGCCTTGATTAACAGAAAGGATCTTCTCAGGTGAGCACTGCTCTCTCTAAGACGGGCTTGGTTTAGCCTGTGCACCCCTGTATGGTCTTTAAGATCTTTTGTGCCAAATATAGTATATGTGTACTTTCTCAGTGGCAGCATTGTGAAATCTAGAGCTTGCTCTGAGGGATAAGAAGTATTTAGGATTCTTTATTTTGTCGGAAGCTGTCATTTCTCTTAATAATCTTGGGGATTTATTACAGCAAATATTTTAGTAACGTAGTACAGAGAGAATATGCTGTTCTTAGAAAGATCTTGGGCCTGGTTTTCTTTCTCACCTTTGCCTTTACTTGCTCTGATATGGAACAAGTCACTTGACTGCCTCTGCTGTGTTTATAAAACAACAATAAATTTGTAGATTAGTTGGAATTCTATGGATAAGAATCACTATCTGTGCAGGGTAGTAGTATTAATAAACATGTGGATGTGAACTCAAGCAAGTAGATTTGTCAGCTCTTTATGCAAATCCATAACTGACTTGAGGTGGAGAGCTTTCTGTTGACCACTGGAAAAGGTGTAAGTGGCTCATGGCAGAGAAGTTGGTACTAGCTAGTAAAAGTGTGCTTCTAGGGCTTCGCCTTGAAGCCGCACTGAAATCTTTACTTGGCTGTAAAGTAACTCAGGAAATGATGCTTTGCTTTGATCTCTTCTCAAAAGTTGAGAGGCCAGCTCTCCTGCTGCTTGGCCCTTTGCCTCATCTAAAGACATAGTGTGCTAAGAGATATCTATTCCGGGTGCAGGAGTACGTTGTAGTACACAGGAGTGCGCTTCTGTGTTAGTGACATGTCTTTGTGAGGCTTTTTATTAAGCATGAACTTGCATTACACTGCTGTAGGAGATAGCCAGCAAGTAGTTATGTGTTTGTACTAATTTATCCATAAGCTTTACTTCACTCTAGTTGGTTTTTCAAAGATGCAACACTTTGTCTTCTTTTGGTGTGCATCCTGCAGTGAATTTTATGAGCCTAATGCACTCATGATGGAAGAAGAAGGTGCTATCATTGCTGGCCTCCTGGTAGGGTTGAATGTCATCGATGCAAACTTTTGCATGAAGGGTGAAGACCTGGATTCACAGGTACTGGGTATTCACTTTAGTGTTCTCTTTCTGCTCATTTAGATCAGATTTCCACTGTAAAAGACTTCCTTCATCTCAAATATCTTCATTGCTTGTAGTAATATAAGACTAATAAAAGTTTGTTACTATGATTGCATTATTCACATGGTAGGTAGTGCTGAGATCAGAGGCTCAGACTTCTGGTTTTCTAATGGCTCCCTTCAACTTAGCTTTTGTTGGTGGAAAAACCTTAGTCACATAAGCTTAGCATTTCCTCTGACTTGAGTGCTAGCAGAACACTTTGCCCTGCTGATCTTTGTACAGTAGTGATCTAGCTGCCAGTTATACGAAGGAGTGCTATAGCCTCTGTGCTCTTAAAATTTCATTTCTTAATGTGCTACCCAAAAGCCCACTCCCAGTTATCTCTGCTGCTCTGCTTTGCTGTGGTCTGAATGCAGGTCTCTGTGTAGGAGAAAAAGAGGGGGGAGATAGGCAGAAATGTTAATTCGCTCTCAGCATGTTATGAGATCATCTGTGAACCAAAAGAAAACAGGCCAGTATGCACTATTGTTTCAGCTTGCTTGAGTTGCTGATGTGGATGTGTTGATGACCTGATTTTGTCCTTATCTCTTTAAAACTTGATTTCCAACTTGCTGTTTCTCCTAGCACACTTGAACTAGTCTGTTCTCTCATTTGTTCTGCAGAGACTCCTGTTATAATGAATCTGAGATTACTGTTATAATGAATCCTTATTATAGTAAAACGTGCACTGATGTTATTAATGAATGACCCTACATATTTATGGATACAGGGAGTGTTCAGCCTTAGGAAAAGATTTTAATATAGAATTCCAAAACTTTATCTTCTAGGTTGGAGTTATTGATTTTTCAATGTATTTGAAAGAGGGGAACAGCACAAAAGGCAATGAAGGGTAAGTGCAACCCCAGCTGTTCTCCATCTCACCCTATGGTAACTTGTATTGAATATGCAGGTTGTTCTGTAAGCTGTTACGTTTTTCAGTCAGATGCTTCTTGCAGTGAGGTGCTCTTTGTTTTGTAAACATATGAATAAAGGACTGGAAGTGTTGGGAGAGAAGAAAGTAAGTCTCCTCCAAGTTTTGGATATTCCTCAAATGGCTGTTTGAAATGAAATAGTTTAAAAGTGACCCTCAGCTGAGTCAGGTCTGCTATTATTTAAAGTTTTCTCTAAAAACAATTCAGTAACCCTTAACAGTTTTGTGGCTAGTAAGATAGGAGCTGATTTTTTCAGCACCTTAGCAATTTCTGACCACAGAAATGATTTCTGTATTCGCAATAAGAGTTGGAATAAGAGCTCTTGTGCCAAAATACTCAGATGTAGCTGTCTAACATAAAGAAGTAAAAGTCAAAAAGGACAGCTTGGATATGCTGGCTGATCTAGTGTTCTAGTTATCTGAGATTCTTTGAGTGCTTCCTTCTTAGGAAATTTTATTTTGAGTGTAGGTATATTTTTACCATTATTCCTCAGAATCAGGTATTTTGCTTGCAATCTTTTAATCTGTTGTTTTTATTATTACAAACTGCATTTCTTTAAGATTTCCTGCTGGAAACACCAGCAACGTGCACTTGTTGGCAGTTTTTGCTGAGTGGATTTGGTATGAGTCATGTTCAGTACAAAAGTGGCAGTAAGATCAGCCTTTTACTTTTCCTGCTGGATTGCTGTTGTGCTAATTGAAATGTTGCAGGCATTGCTGTGTCACAAAATGCTTGCACATTATTCAGATGAATGAAGTGATTGCAGCTTCTGAGAAGTGAGAACTGTGACTGATCGTGAAGGCATAGGCGGTAGCTCAACTTTTGCTTTTTCGTGTGCTGCACGCACTCATCAGGACCCAGTGTGTTCAGTGCTGAGCTGAGGATGTAGGCTGTACTGCCACATTCCTCTTAAACATTTAACAATGCCCTTTAGTTCTTTTAATCCAAGTGGTGAGGCTTGGGATCAGAGAGAAACTGTACTCTTTGCTCCTGCTCCCTGTGGCTTGCTCCACGTAAACATGCAGCAGCAGCCTGGCTGCGTTGAGCAGTGAGTGTGAAGCCCAGCCAGGAACCCCCACTGCTAGGGACAACCAGGATGGCAGGGTAGAGCTTAAAGCCTTGCTAGAAGCCAGCTGGATCACTAGTGATTGACTGCTCTGTATCATTTTATTTCTGGGTGGCAGAGCAGACCTGCCATTCTGCCCGGTAGCCTCTGGAAATACCATGCAGTTAGTGTCTGTGGGTAGAAAAGAACTGCACTTGGGATGAGCTGAAGGTTACTTTTTTGTTGTTTTTTTTGTTTGTTTGTTTTTCTTCTCATAGATGGTCAGATAACTGCTATTTTGGACCAGAAGAACTATGTAGAAGAACTCAATAGACACTTAAGGTAATAAAAAATTTTTAAAGAATATATTATTGTTATACAACATAATAGAAAGCAGTCTTGAAAAAATGAGGAGTTACTGTAGCATCTTTTTCTCTTTAACAGTGCTACAGTAAACAACCTACAAGCAAAGGTGGATGCCTTAGAGAAATCCAACACTAAACTGACTGAGGAGGTAAGTGTAATAGAAAAGGACCTAATATTTTGGCCTTTTAGAGTCAAGGATTAGAAAGGTATTTGAGATTGATTTCCAGATATTGGATATGCTTGCTCATGGCTTTTTAAGAATGTAGCTGGAATAACTGAGCAAAGAGGAAATTGTGTTGATCCTCACCACACACGAGGTAGAAAAACAGCACACTCTTCATGATAAAAAAAACTAAAGCTATTAAAGATGCTTTGCTCTCTGAAGTTTTTTCTGTTCTTTTTTAAAGATGCTTTAGAAAGCATTGAACAGTGTGTGTGGTTTCAGTTGCATGTAGCCTGGAGGAGTTTTCCAGCTTGTGCTTATTTTGGCTGATGCAGAAGTTGACTACAGTGCTAAGATATTAATAAGTTATTAACTGTATTTCAAATGATAAAGAACCTAGTGGTGGAAGTTTGTGTATCTACTTGTGCTGTTAAGAAGTAAATACTGTACTTCACAATTAAAAGGATTATTTTTTTAGTTCAAAAATGTGGTCTACAGTAGGCTGCTTTTCCTGTGTCGCTGCTCTTGATACCACATGCTGAATGTGCATGGCACCTGTGAGGTGAATTCCTGTGTTGACTGAAGTATAGTTGATCTTAAGATCCTGTTGCTTTTTGCTAACTGCAATCTGTATGCTATTGAAAGTAATAATTGACCTGACACTGGAACACACTGTGCCTGTTGGAGCTGTGTGCAGGATGTAGTTAATGGTTTAGGTCACATGTCGCATCAACTTGTCTGTTTGGGAAAAACTTAAACTCTTGTCAGGGTACTTAGTATTGGGTCTGTCATTTAATAACTGATCTCTTGGAATAACAGGGAGCTTTTTTGTGTGTGTCTGAGTTTTATGTAGGTCATAAATTATTAAACCTTCCCCCCCAAAAATCCAAGTTATTTTGGCATTTGACCTTACACTTCAAGTAGCCTGTTGGTTTGAAATGAGGCCCTCTTCAGGACATCCTTTGAGGAATATGTCCTGTCTCATACAGATGCTGTGTGCTATTTGCCCTCGGGTTTCAAGCCCAAATTTCTCTTTCTAGTGTTGCCCTAGTAGTGCTTCTGGCACCGCCTTGTTCAGGTGCTTGCGCATCTTGCGTCTCGGGAGCTCTGACCACTCATGTATCCAAACTAGCAGAGCTTTAGCAGACTCATGCGAGTGGGTGGCTCTGTGGTCACCGAATCACGGATCATTTGGTCATGTATCACACATTGGTGGTTATATTTCCATTACTCAAGTCAATAAAAATTAGCTGCTGTGTTCCTCCATTTCTCAATTTTATTATCCTGGCAAGGGAGAAGGAATGAAGTGAAGATTTCTGTGGATGCGTGCTAACCAAGTGTTAAACAGAATCTAGCAAGTAGTTATCTGAAGAGCTTTAGTGACTTCATTGGAAGACATGAGCTGGAAAGTTGCAGTTTTGGACAGTAATGGAAAGCCACCACACTGGATCTAACAGATTTACTTAATTATTAAGATAGCCCCTCTCTGTGGAGAGACAGAGGCTGAGTTGTAGTTTACTACTGTAAACAAACAAACAGAAGCTGCCTCTAAATGTGAACAAACGAGTGCTTGATGAAAATCTGTCTAAAGAGGGGAAAAAAAAGGTCAATGTTTTTTTGATACAGAACTGTTGTTTTATTTTGTTCACAGCTTGCTGTTGCAAACAACAGAATTATTACACTGCAGGAAGAGATGGAACGGGTTAAAGAAGAAAGTTCTTACATCTTGGAGTCCAATCGTAAGGTGGGTGGTGTCGGATTTCTGAATCCACTGGGCAGATCCAGCTTAAATGGGGTAGGGAGGAGCTATTTCGGAGAGACTTCTTTTCCTTATGTATATCACAAAGAGTGGCAGAAAAGACTTGACTCCAGCTGGGCCCTCCCCAGAGGGCAGCAGATGGACCCTGGCCATAGTACATCCTGCTTGGCAGTAACTGATTAAACTCTGAGCACATACAAAGCTGATGGTTAACACAGCCTGTCTGTGGCTTGCTACATGGAGACAGGAGGAGGGGATGATTTACCAGGAGGCTGCAAAAAGCTTAAGCAAGTGGGAGTTCTGTCTTTTTTGACCTAAAATGCTACCTGTTCTCAAATCAAGGGATGGTTTCTTGAAATATTCAATATGCTTTTCTTCCTTTATTTATGACAAATACTAGCAACTGTGTTAGAGTTGCCTGTTAGTTGTAAAATACACAGGATGGTTTTACATAGTTCATAATTGGACTTAGTACACTCTCCAGGGCCTGTGTGCACTGAGTTAAACTCAGTTGTTTAGGGTAAGGGAAATACATTAAAATCACAAGTAAATTGCATGATGAAGCTGAATGAAGCTACTTAATTTTGATGGCCATTAAGTTTGTTTTCACAGAGAAGAAAATGGTTAGCATGTTACTATCCTGGATAACGAGTATATAATGATGAGTTATTTGGATTTCTTCCTTAGGTTACTAAGGACAGAACTGCAGATGGACACGCACTTACTGAGGCACGAAAGCAGTTAAAGGAGGAGACTCAGCTGCGTCTGGTAAGGGCAGTGGAAGCTTGGTGCTCCACAAAATGGCATTTTAATGTAGTTATTCAGTGTCAATCACTTTAGAAATGGTTTTGCCAGGGGGTTATTTTCATTCCAGCCTGCCCTGCTTCAGTCTGATCTGAGACTGTCAGAAGTGATGTTGATTTTTGTGTGTGTACCTGGGTTGACCAGTTTGAAGTCTGTTCCTCAAAATGGGCAGTGGATTTGAGTTTTTCTGTCTTAGGTATCCCCCTTGAAGATAGAATTCTGATCGTATCAGTAACCCTATTCAGTATAGCATATGTTCAGTTCAGTGTAACATGTTTATTTGGTGGTGAGGCAAATGTTTGAGCAGAATGTTTTTAGGAAGTTAGTCTGCAAACTTTGCATTAGTCTGCCTTGTCAGAAAACGGGCTCCAATAGGACTTGGCTACTTTCTGCTGGTAATGCTGTTTACATTGCTTTAATGTTTGACCAGAGTTATGGGTTAGTTTTCCTTAATTGCCTTTGATGTGTCTAATCTGTACTGTGACAGAGGCAATGCACCATGCTACTGGGTGTGTTGGCAGGAGTACAAGGGGTATCGCCTGGGTACTGGAAAAAGTTAGTTGGAAGTGCTGACAGCTGTGCATGTTTCAGGATGTGGAGAAGGAGCTGGAGGTACAGATTGGGATGAGACAAGAGATGGAGTTAGCCATGAAGATGCTGGAGAAGGACGTCTGTGAGAAGCAAGACGCACTGGTGGCACTCAGACAGCAACTGGATGATCTCAGGGCCCTAAAACACGAACTGTCTGGGAAATAATTAATCAAATGCAATGAATCCTTACTAAAAGTGTTGGCTCTTGTGCTTTGTCTTTTTTCCTCTGTTTAGCAGATACTCACTAGGGAATGATGACAGGCTTTCTAAGTCATTTCACTCCTGATGCTGTTTCATGCTTTTCCTACAATTGACTTGTTTGCTTTAGGGCTGACATTCTTAACCTCAGATTAAATGGGGTTTGAACAGGGAACTTTAAGGAAGATATACTATCCATAATGGAGTTGCAGCCTTTTTGCCTCTTTCAGATGTCTAACAAAAAAAGCAAGATGGAAAAAAGTGAGACTGCAGTCCAGTGTTTTAACGTATGTGGTAGCATTACACGTGTTATTGTTCAAGTAACAAAAAGACTTGAGGTAAAATGTGTAACGAAGTAAATCCTGAAGTCCAGAAGTAAATGCTAATGTTAAATTTAGAACAGAGGAAAATGGTTTTTACTTGCTAATATCACTCAGTTGTTTTGCACATAATGATTAGCTCAAGGCAAGTACTGCATTAATAGAGATTATGTAAAAAGCTGGACTAATCATGGTATTTCCACTCTGTGATATCCGGATATACTCTATATCTGTAGGAAATAATGTTTTCTCTTCCGATTAATGATCTGGTGTTTGCTTTTGGATCCCCTTCTCAGGTCCAGCTGGTTTTGGCCCATGTACTTGCCAAGTAATTTACTGTGCTTGTAATTTAGTTTGTTTTTGCTGCTACTTACAAAAGGTGGGATACCACTTTTTTTGTAGAGTTCAGACATGGGAGCAAAACAGAAGAGTGAATTAAACAGCCGCTTGGAAGAAAAAACAAACCAGATGGCTGCTACCATCAAACAGCTTGAACAAAGGTAAAAAAAAAAAAAAAAAAAAAGGCAATATTTGCAGTTCTAAAGTGGTGTGCGTGTTCCTGAGGTGCAGTGCGTGCTCTTTTCAGACAACTATGTTTTTATTTGAAACTCTCTACCTCACTTTTACATAAAAAGTACAAACAGAGTGATATTCCTGAAGAAGTTGTTAGCAGATAGGCTTTAATTTAGCTTTTTAAGTCTAAGGAGTCTCCGATTGACCTAGTCCTGCTCTGTTTGTCTGCTAGAGTTGCTACTGGCTTGAGCAGCAGCAGAGCTAAAACCATTACAGGTGAGAGAGGGTGCACAGCTTAGCCACCACGAGCAGAGCTCTGCAAAGTGAGCAGGTTGGCTCTTCAGGCAAGAATTTCATGACGTGCTATTAGAGACATTACAAAGTCTTTCATTTATAAAAGAACATACTACTAAACCAGTAAGTAGAGTAGAAGCTTTGTTCTTTACATGAGCTGCATAAATGTTAGCCAATCATTTACAAATAGTGTCTCTGATAGCACTGATTAAAAACACAAAAATAAATATTTTAGTTATTTTCATTTTTCTCTATGTTTTTTCTTTTTGTTAAAGCCAAGCCTTGTTGTTGTTTGGCGTAAGGTTCAGAACTTAATTGCCTTGAAAAAAGGACTATAGTACTGTCTTCGAGCAGAATTGGGTCTCAAATATATTTTTTTTGCTGAGATTTATTTAATGAGTAGTTAAATGCATTAAACTAGTTGATTAATTTTAGAAGTTGTGTTCTGAATGGTTCTTTACCAAAGAGGTCACTTGTTTGTATATAGACTTTATATTTTAAAAAATATCGTGCTACCTATTCAGCTAATTGATTTGCTCTTTCTCTTGCTGTCCCTATTCTTTTATTTCCTCATCATCCTCATTCTAACTTTCTCATACTCCTTAGTGAAAAGGATTTGGTGAAACAGGCAAAAACCTTAAACAGTGCAGCAAACAAACTGATCCAGAAACATCATTAGACACTTTTTTGTCTGGTCACCTCGCAGCTCTGATATCAGAACTCATTTATGAGGGGAGAACTTGAGAATTACTAAAAGCAACTGTTTAAATGTTAATTGTCTCCTAAAGTTGATTTAAATTTGCTGAATTTTTAAAATCAGTGAGGTTTTTCTTCAGAGATTTAAATTGGTTATAAAAATCCCTAACTTTGCCATTTAAACTGTTAAACTAGCAATGAGCTGGCCAATAAACACGTCAGGAAAAGCCTATGGAAGGGGAGCTATGTGGCTCTGTCCACACTGGTGGTGCACACTGTAGGCAGCAGCACCAATCTTCAACCTTTACTAGATACTAGATGCGTTGTTCCAGCCACCATTTGATTGGCCAGCTCAGGAAAGTCAACTAGTTTTCTGTGTTACCCTTTTTGTGAAGTAGACGAGAAAATGCATCCCTGGAAGTTGTTGAAAGTAGTCGTGTGCATCCCCCAAACCGTTACCCGTTGGCGTATGTCCTGCGGGTTTGCCCCAAGCCCAGGAGGAGCGGGTGCCTCTCAGTAGCTCATCGCGTGAAGACCCTCTAGTGACCAAGACTGCTTGCAACAATTTTGCCTTAGTGACTTGGTGGGAGGGTGGGAGCTTATCCTAATTCCTTTAAACTTCATGTGTCCAAATTAGTAGTTAGGTGTCTTAGAGTAATAGGATAGAGTGGTAAGTTCAGTGAAAACCTCCTTATCTTTGCATTGCCTTCTACCTCTGACATAAATCCCTCTAGAAATATGTTGCAGTTCTTCCTGATAGAAGGAAGCTGAGGAGAGGTGTTTTGATAGGCCTTTCTTCTTCCTAGAAAGGAAAATTAACACGTTTTACAAAAATATTCTGATCTTTATACTCTAGTGTTTAAAAAAAAAAAAAGAAAAAAAATAAAAAAAATAAAAAGCAAGGAAAGGTGCAGTGATGGGGAGTGGGACCAGTAATTTGGTATTTTGCCATTCCTTATCTGAGTAGTTAGTGGTTGGACAGGAGAGTTGCCTTTTGCTATTACACTTGTTACACTGGCTTTTAAGTTTCTGTTGTTTGGTACATATGGAATTTGCTAATGAAAGAACAGCTAAAGCTTGAACAGCTCTGAGCAGGGAAGATTGTTGTCAGCTCCCCAGTGCAAAACTTCAACTGACTGTAGCTTGAACTGCTGTAAATGAGTATCCTCTTCCTGGTGGCTCCAAAGCTGCACCATGCTGGCCCTTGGCAGGGTTTAGGCTATAAATGCTCCTAGAAATATTTTGGTTCAACAGGATCATGTTGAGGTGTGTGTTCTGGATTGTTTGTTAACTTATTTTTTGGATAAGGGTCTTTTTTGCTCCGTCGAGATGCTTTTAAGTCCTCGGAGGCCAGCTCTTCTCTTGTCCTGTAGAGCAGCGCTCCCTGACATCGCAGGAGGTGGCCGTGGCTGTAATGCAGCCGGGGAAATAAAACCAATGGCATTCCCGCTTGGCACGTGGGAAAAGCCTGGCCCTCCTGCACGCAGGTGCGGATGACTGACTCCTCCCCAGGCAGCCTTGGAGACCGCGCCGGAGTCTGAGCAATCCCCAAGTCGCGTATTTGGATGTATCAACTTAATCTTGATCATCTTTTAGTATAAACGCATCTTAACTACCTGGGCGGGGGGTGGAAATGCAAGCTTTCACCAAGATATCCAAATGGCTAGTTAGGACAGCTAACTCCCCTGCCCCTCCTCAAATTTCTGTTGTAGGAATAATAGTTCGGACTGGTTTTGTTTGCTATCATAGCAATTCTAAGAGTTAAAGATAAGATAACCCAAGATAAGAGTTAAATCTCTGGTGGTTTCTGGCCAATCTCAGGCCCAAAGCAGAGATGCTTTGGTGTGCTAATGCCCGGGCACTTGGTCCAACGTGATAGTCTGTGGAAGAGACCAGGAAAATGCACTAATTCTAAATATAATAGCTAACCTATGTTGCAAGTTCCAGTTACACATGTAAAGCTGAAATGTAACGTACATTAAAATCAAATTTGACTTAAATTCTGTGTACTTGAGGTTTGCTTTGAACCTGGATAAAAGTGATGTTTTATGTTTTTCATCTAATGGCTGTAAACTGTAGTAATAGAATAAAAAACATTGAAAATCAGAGCTTCTGCCTGGTTCACCTACATTTTACTTTTTTTTAGAATGTTTTCTTCCTTGCCATTGTTTTTACCATCCCTTCATTTGGATTTTCCTTTTCATTGGGGTTTTTTTTTTAATTTGTTGTTTAAACTCGGTCTTCCTCCCCACCATGGCTTTTGTTTTTTATCACAAGTTCATGTGGCTCAAATCCAGATTGCGGCAGGCGGAGAAGGACCGTCAGTTGGCCGAGCAGGACAACCGGCTCTTCAAGCAGGAGTTTGGGGACAAAATCAACAGCCTGCAGCTGGAAGTGGAAGACCTCTCCAGACAGCGGTGAAGACATCTTTTTCCATCTATTTGTTGGGCTGTTGTTACTATGTCTAGTATAAAAACCGTCAGGACAATCCCAAGAATAGAAAGGATTTGGGAGAGGGAGAGAAACAAGCTGTGGAGCCTGTCTAGGAAGCTCAGGCAGACCGTTGACTGCAACACAGACCTTTATCAAGTCTAGCACTAGTATTTTTTTCCCCCTGTTAGCATAACTTTGGCTTTGAAGCAAACAGTTTCCTGTTGCTTATGAGCAGCAATGTAGCAATTAAGCCTCAGCCTGGCGGCGGCACTTCTACAGAAGCATGGAATAGTTTTAGTGGAGCAAGGGAAGCCATCCTTGTGGTCAACCTGCAAGCAGTACTGGGTCTTTTCTAGCCAAAGCCGGGTTATTTTGATGGGAGGCAATTGGGGGAAAAAAAAAAAAAAAAAAAAGGAAGACATAGCAAGAGCTATCAAATTTTCCCTTGCAGTGACCTCCATTTACCAAAATCAGGAAAATAGAAATCCTCTTATCTTAAAATAGAAGAGCTTCTCTCATTCTGCAGACATGACACATCCTCTGTTTTGCAGCAAGGTCACTAAGATGATTTGTATGAAAGCATTGCTGGATGTGTGTGTTGGCTCTCCTCTCCTGCCACAGCTGCTTTTTTTCCTTGTTTCCTTGTGGCAAGTGCTTAAAAGACAGTAAGTAGGAAAGGCAACCCACAAAGCTGGTAATAGATGCCTTGTATCAGGAATTTAGGTCAAGTTCCAGGTGTGATAGTGAAGAATGTATATGTATGTGTTGGTACAAGCCTGCTCTTTCGCATGTCTGAGTGTGGAAATGCAACCCTCAGTTATGTGAAACTAGGTCCAAAAGTATGAAACTGGACAAGCTTAGATGTATTAACAGATAAAAGGAATCATCATCTTTGCATGTGCATTTTGTACTAAGTCAGTTCAGCTGAATTAGTGTACTCTCTGGGGAGGGCACTTGCAGATCGGTATGTTTTTGCATCAGTTGGTTTTCTGTTGATTCCTTTTTCACACATGCTCCATCAAGGTGATGTATGAAAAGGAATGAACCTCCTTGCCAGCAGGCTGTACTGCTTGCCCAGGTGTGTGAAGCAGGGAGATGTTGGAGATGCTGCAGTGGGTGGTGAGCAGTCTTGCGTCTCAGCATTTTGTGTCTGAGCACAGGGAGAGACAGCATTTTACCAAGAGGCAACTTTGAGCTCTTCAGTTGGGGCTCAGTCCCTTTGACATGAAGAAAGCGCTAAGCAGTTTGTGTCATGTTTGTGTCACTCCGTGTTGGCTGTTGAATAAAAGCATAGCCTTTACTCACCATTCGCCTTCAATATTACAGGAGCCAGCTTGAACTGGAGCTGAGGCGGGAAAGGGACAGATGGTCGCATGGTCACCCAAGTAGCCAGGAAAACAAAAAAGGCTGCCCAAAGAATCAGCCAAGAGCGGTAATGTGAGCTTTCGTCATCTTTGCTTGTATTTAAGTGTAGCTTAATTTTGCTCACTCTCTTTCCTTGGGTTTTATTGGGCGATGAATAGATATTGTTAAGAGCAACACCAAGATGAGCTTTGAAACTTTTTTCATACATGCAATAAATAACCATTTTACCTGAGCCCTGAAAAAGTATTTAAAGCATTGCAGAACATAATTTACCCTTCCCATAGGGGTAGCTCACAGCATCTTGAAAGTAACTGTGTTTTTCTGTAGTTGTTTAATAAAACCGATTGTGACATTACAGGAGAGATGCTGTGCTCATATCTGATGAAAAGTCAACCAGCATTTTTTTCCTTTAATCGTCATGTTGAGTTTTCTCTTGGAAGAGTTGAACAGCAAAACTCCTTAGCAAGTAGTTTTCTTGAGGGAGCACCACAGAGGATTTTCAGTGTTCTTGTACTGCTATGCATTGGCGAATGGTGTTTTTAAAGCCTAAGGCAGTGTTTATCTCAAGGGTAAAACTGATGGTCCTCAAGTGAAACTCCCTTTTTGGAAGTAAATTTGCCTTTGAAAGTGAAAATCTGCTTCTTTGACTTTTCGTTACAAAACTGAAACAGGTTATTTTGGTGGGAATTGGCTGTAAAACAGCTATTTCTGAGGGAGAAAGAAATACCACAAATGTGAGAACAACAAAATAACGCAGGTGGTTTTCAAGATT
>NW_010576734.1:0-11208 GCF_000705375.1 Tinamus guttatus
ATTTGTTTTATTGCACTGTGACGCTGTAGTTTGAATCTCTCTGGCCTCTGAGACCACTCTCTGTGGTCTCCATGCTTCAATTAAAATGAATAGTTTTACATAAGCCCCTGTTGGAAGTGTTCTGAATAGCTATTACAGGTATCTTCCTTTGTTTCAAAATGGTGTTGCAATCATGTAGCTGAAATACTCTGGCATTGCACCTAAAATGTTCCTCCAACTTTTATCACAGTGTTTTTCCTTTCAACAACAAAGCCTTCTCCAGGCACCCATGATATCCTGAAAGTAGCTTAGCAAGACATGGACACCTAGAATACCGCATGCTATATGGTAAATTAGTTTGTGCTTGCAAATTGTTGCTTATTTTCTGAAACCAAAAAAAGTGTCAAGTTAATATTTACTAGAAATATTTTCTTTCTTAAAAGCACTATTATTACAACATATGAGTAATATCTAGCTCAGCCGTGACAGGGACAGTTCTTTATTGAACGATGGGCACAGCTCTACTGACACTGACAGTCTTAAAATTTCTTCCCCAGCTTCACAAAAATATTTTAAGAGCACTTGTTCCTTGGAGTGGATTCAAATGACTTTGTTTTCACGTCACCTCACACTAGAAGTGAGAATGTTTTGCTCAAGTGAGCAAGATAACAGGTTAACTTGTATTTGTGCAGAAAAGGGGATCTGTGTATTAGTATGGCTTATGTGCTGCATATGAATCCACAGAGGCATGCTGTTATGAAAAGGAAAGTTATAAACAGAGTGCTAATATTCAAAATACATAGAATAATTGCTTTGCCCTACTTGGCAATAGAAGGGCTTTGGCTAGAGTGCTTTGTCCAGTTCTATGTTTTACTCTCTGAGATATGATGAGAACTGGCTAAAAGGCACGTAGAAAAGAAGATCTGAACTCTGGACTCTGGAAGGTGTGAGCTGAGAAAAGAATATGTGAAGTGGATTTTTTTGTCCTAAAGAAAAGGGTAAGGAAATATGGTGTGATAAAGGCATTTGGTACATTACCTATAGCAAAGAGGGCAGTATCTTCCTTGTTTGTTGTGGATAGATTGAAAATAGTAGCCTTAAATTGCAACAGGATGTTGTATTACGTATCTAGAAAAACTTCTTAGTAGTCAGAATAATGGAGCCCTGGAATAAAGCCTTGGGGTACTGTGGAGTTAAAAATCATTCAAGTTCTTTAAAAACAGGTTTAACAAGTGTCTGTCCAGACATACATAGCTGATTCAATCTTAAAGCAGGAGTCCCTATTACCCTTGCGATTTTATCTTACAATGCAAATTTTAGGCATGGTGAATGAATATATAAATTTGCTTCTGATCATTTGAATGGTATTTTTCAGTTATGTATTTAGACATTTAGGTACTGTAAGTCAAATTTTGAGAGTTTCATTCTGTTTATTTCAAATAATTAAATTATTTGAAAACAAAGAAAATTACTTTTTTTCCCAGTAAAACAGTTTACTCAAGGAATTAAAAAAAATCCAACTAGTAGGATTTTTTCCAAATTTTGATCTGCATAGCATTAAGAAAAACATTCACTTGAATGGATCTATTTCATATCAAACATTACATCTCTGAACATCCCTTAGTAAGCCAGGTTACTGAGCCTGCTAGTGCCTGTGTATGTGGGTGTGTGTTAAGAGCAGAATACATTTTGTACAGTGTAAAAAATGTATTTTAAGGAAATAGAGGATTTGGAAGAGGGAAACGAAAGGAATTTTTTGCAGCTCTCTATAGCTGAATTGAAGGAGGAGGAGGAATGTCTGGCTGTTTATTCCCCATTCTTCATGAGATACTCTGGCATTTCATCTGCAGGGGTAATGAATCAGCACCAGCTTTGTGCAGGAGTAATCATCAGTTTGCTAATATGCAAATATTCCAATTCTTAATGTACAACAGAACAATACCACAATTATTCACCTACAACAGCATCATAGTATTGCTGCATGCGCAGCACCGGCCCATACCTTACTTTGTGTAGCCCACTCTGGCTTATTGCAGCACTGCTATTTATTGTTCCTTCCTCTCTATCCCTGCTTCCTCCTGCTGGTTCTTTTTCCAGGAGCGTCTGGCTCATTGCAGCACTGCTATTTACTGTTCCTTCCTCTCCTCCTGCTGGTTCTTTTTCCAGGAGCTTGGTTACTGTTTCTGTGCATGGTCAGTCCATTCCTGCAGTTGTCAAAAGAACCCTCTGTAGAAAAGTAGCACTGTGGGATGGAAGAAATAAGGTATGTCTTTCACTGAAGGCTATGTTGACAGCCCTCCAAGAGACAAGTGCTAGCTTCACTGAGGAGTGTGAGGTGGCTTGCCCTGAGAAAGGCAGAATCTTACCACCAGCCTCCCCAAATAGCTCTGTCCTTTAGTGCCTTGAAATAAAGTTATTGACATTGTGATATTCCTGTGATATGAGTCCTGTGGAAGATTCAGTACTTCACCTTCACTAGCATGCAACCAAAATACATAAGGCATGAGGCTGTGGAGGGAGAAGAAAAGCACCTTGACTTGAAGCCCTGTAATATTTTTGTTAGTAACCACATTATGGATGTGTCCCTCGGTCTGGAAAATAGCAATAGAATTATTTTTGAAATCAGAAATCGGCTTAAGTTATCCTCTCTTACTCCTTTATAATTCCAGTTATATCATGGGAGTTATCTCAAACAGGAAAGAGAATTTAGTACATCTCTTACCTACAGTTAGGTATATAGTATGTATGGATATGTAAAACACTAAGTATTCATAGAACTAGTGTTCTTGGTTCCACATGAAGAGACTCTGTTCATAGTTTCCTTATCGCTCTGTAAATCACACTAACCTTTGCATCTTTGATCTCCATAAGTCAGAAATGACTTTCATTACATAATTTCAGAACGGAGCAAAAGTTCTTGTTGAATAAACACTTCTGTTTGATTTGCTGTCTTCAAAACCATGTAGGTGCGGCCATGGAGCCTGGCTAGCTGGGTTAGGACTCAAATTAACCACCCAAGCCTAATTACCTTTTATGACTTACTTGTATGGACAAAAGGATAGGAAATGCATCTGCATAATGTTCTTCTGCGTGTTTTTCCTTCTGAATTAACAAGAGAAGCATAGCAGGAGTCTGTCTCATTTCTACAGTGTATCTTTAGGCTGGTAAATCTGCTAAATTCCTCAGTCTAAATAGATGATCTTAGGTACATCACTTTAATGCAGCCAATGGCTACAGATCTTGTATACATCAATTGGAAACAGCATGTAGAAAAACTGGTCAGAAACAAGGTTTCAAAGATTTTGCACATTTTTCCAGAAATGTGCAAGACCAAGTTTGCTTTATCACTTCTGTAAGTTTATTCCTGCTTGCCGTCAAAACTCTAGGGAGATGTTTTCGGACTCATTTCGACTCAACAGTAATACAGTTTGCTCTGTTTCTTGGTATGTCTGGAGGAGAGATCCATATTCCGAAGGTGTCCTCTTCCTCTTTCTTCCCTGAAGGCTTTAATAAAGATTACTTTTAACAGAGATTACTTTCTAGAGTTCTTTCTGGCCTCCCTAGAAAGGTATGAGCTGCTGCCTGGTGCTTGCCTTGAAATGCTGATAGAGAAAACTCCATTCTAGACCAGAAAGTGGGAAGGGAACAAAAGTCATAAACTGTTTGAAATGGCTATATAACCTCTTTGTGGTAGGAGAGAGAGAGATGATTGAGATATATATATATATATTTCAGATCACTTGGAAATTCAAGGCATCTAAGACTAGAATATGCAAGTTCTGCTTTCCTTATTCCAAATTGTGTGTTAACTATTTTCTGTCCAGAAGTGGCACAGACGAAAGGACAGTCCTGTTCCATGGGTTTTTGTCCAAGCTTGGGAGATAAAGGAGGGTAGGTGGGTGTACAACGGAAGAAATATTTTTAGTGTGTTTTTCCTAATGCTGCATAATTATAATCTTGCCATCTCTATGATATTTTCCCTTTTTACTATCAAAATATAGCATCATTTAGACTATCAATATTACATATGTTTGAGTAATGAATCTCAAGAAGCTTCTCCTAGCCACTGCTGAGTGCATTAGAAATACTTTTACTTCAGGCAGAGCAAGATTGGATTGCAGCAGAATTAACAATAGTGAGATGGTAAATATATTTCTAGAGATATTCAAGTTCAGTTCAGCTTAGATACTGCTGCTATGAAAGGAATTTATTTTAATATCTAATTCACAGCATACAGCAATTAAACCATGGAAAGGACTCAGTCTACTTAACTCTTTAAGTTCTGAATGTTTGCTTAAAACCTGAAGCAAACTGAAATATTATAAAATTTCAATGTCAAAGGTAGTGATTCAAATACATTTAGAAAGTAGTAATTAAAGTTCTAGCTTCAATAAGATATATAACAGCCTTTTATTAGCGCTAGGTCAGCCTGATCCAAGTGCCTTGGACGTTTTTCTATTGACTTCAGATGCACTCATAGAACAAGACTATTGGGAACTACCCAGGCAGGCTTGACAGCAAATTCTTGCTCAAACCAGATTCACAGAAACTCCAGTCACTAAAACTGTATCAGGGATATTAACTTCTGAATGTTGCAACATCAGAACAAATTGTCATTCACTGATCTGAAACTATTGTCTAGATGATTAGGAAAACTGAGGCCTCATGAGAGGCTTATATAGGTGTGTGATGTGTAGTATGTAACATGCATAAAATTTTAATAACTGATTTTAACTGCGATTTTCCTACTGAAAGATGAAATTAGGATGGTTTACTCCCCCCAAAACTTCTCTCTATCCTCAGATAGATTTATCATATGCAGTAATATTCAGAGTAAGAATAAGCTAAACACCTTTTGTGCTGCCCCAGACTTTCTTACCAAAAAAAAAAAAAAAAAAAAAAAAAAAAAAGACAGGCCTCAAATAATAGCAAATCATCCTTTTCTCCTCTAATGGGTTAAGCACTGGTTAAGTCATTTTTAATGCTTTTTATAGTAAGGGCTAGCAGTAAGTCTAGTAGCATCTTCCTCAAGAAGTGCTTATTTAAAAATCTTTGAGATCATATTTGAAGAGTAAATGAAAAACTTTGGACACAATTATTTTACATTCTACATGTCCTACTGCAGGAGTGTTATGTGCATGGACAAGTCTGTTGGAAACTTATCCCTTTGTGGTGCATTACTCTTACTGGCACCTGGAGTATCAAATGAATATCCTTTGTGGGGAAAAAAATAAAAAAACACTTACAGCACTTCAGTAAGGATGGTGTCTTGCAATACATGTTCCAAAGTTTGTCTTCATTCTTGTGACAAGCTCCATTTGCTCTAGACCTGGGTGGGCACATCCAAGGCACCAACACAGGTAATAAGTTTCAGATAAAACCTTGGAGAATTCCCCAGTATCATTTTTCCTGTGGCTGAGTAAGTTTTCCCAGTGCCTTTCATGGAAGATAGATCATGCTTTGACAAGACAGTCTAATAAAAATCAGTGGCAATGTAACCTTTTATACTGTCCTGTTTAATGTGAACATTTAAAAATAGCTTGTGAATTTGTACACTCAGTTTGTTTTTGTGGACAAAAATACCTTCATCTGGACTTGCAAAGCTGTGATGTGTAAGTAAATTGCTACTGAAACATAAAAGATCTTGTAGGAGCATGCAGCAAGTTGCACTTGCATGCTTACTAGCAAACGACATTTTTGAATGCTTAAATTTGACTCTGGATTAGAAGTTTTATACATGCAACAAACATACACACTTTCTATCATACTGGAAAAATATTTTTATTTTGAATGCTTCAGCACATATCAGAAGACTCACATGGAACACGTTGCTATGCTTCCACAAGAAAAACATTCTGTTTAGATTTTAAAATGGTTAAATAACCTTGGAAAAATTCATCAGTAAACATTGTGCCTTGAAATTGCTCTGTAGCTATCTTTTAAGCATTACCAAGCACGGTATAGTTGCATGACAGCAAGCAGAAGTCCAGTAGAGGTAATGAGTGTGCAGGAACAGACAGTGTTTAAAAATTTCTGTGTTTACAGAGACTTCTGCATGGCCTCCCGACATGCAGAAAGAGCCATGCTGCTCAGCAGAAACAAGGGGAGGAATAAATACATTCTGAAGTCAGATATACTTTTAAGCTTTATCCTGGAAACTGTAGCATGAAGGTGCTTTTTACTGAAAGCCTTTTAGGCACATTGGAAATGCTAATATTAAAAACAGAGTTTGAGTTTTTCGCAGGATTAGGTGCTTAGGGAAGGAAAGGAATGAGGAAGAGATTTAAATGCCTAAATTTCTGTGTAGGCCTTATCCCAAGTGATTGCTCAGGGTCTCAGAGAAGATAGATTTGCATCTTAACCAAGGGCCATGCTTTCTCTTTTGGGGATAGCCAGAGTGAGAGCACAAGCATGAACGTTATAGATGAAAGTAATGTATTGGGAATTTGTCTGAAAGACAATTTAACTGTACTATGTAACATACTAACTGTACATTTCAGAGGTGTGAAACTCTGAAATGTTGATGCTTATCTTCCAAAGTCTAATACACAGTTCAGTTTCAGAGATGGTGCAGCAATGTATAGTATCTTGAATCAAAGAAGCAGGCCCAAGATGTCAGTGAGAAACAAGAGCTTTAATAAAAGATATCAGTAAGCACAGGGCAGTACATAAGGGACTATTAAGAGGGAAGATCTGATGACATCAGGACCGTGTCTGAATGTTGAATTTTCTTTGCCACAGTAGCCCTGGTGAGACTGGAATTGTTAGGTGGAGTCTTTCAAGAAGGTCCCATACTACCAAATGGTCAGATTTGCTGTGAGATGCAATGTTAGTGGAAGAAAACATAGAAATGGAGGGAGAAGAGGGCCTGTTAGCTTTTTTTTTCTTTTTTTTTTTTTTTGAGTTCTCTCATCTAGCATTTGCTTTGCTACTGCCTTGAAACTTTTTGCAAAGTAAGTTTTTTGGCTTTAAGCAAGGCTGGGTCTAGTGAAAAAGGGCTACAACATCTTCAAAAATGTTAATGGAATAGTGTATAGGTAACTTTTTGGTTACGACTCATTTTGTCCGTGCAATTTTGAAATGGAATATTTCTGTGATGTTACTTTCTCAAAAACGTGTGGTAATACAAAATTTGTATACCTCTGACCATGTTTGTGTACAAATGAGGTTTTCCTCTGGAACACTTCATGTTTTGTTGCTGAGTTTTTATTGGCAATGCAATTACATATGAAGTTGGCTGCTACATAATGAGAACCTAGTTGAGTCACCACTTGGGAAAGCAAGCCTGGGGAAAGAATATAGCAAACGCAACATTCACTGCTTCATAACAGTTTTTACAACTTAAACCTTGAATATGGAATTCTTTATCATTCGGCAAGTAATTTATTGACAAATCTTACATTCAAAGTTAGTCTTCATCATGATCTTAGTCACCTTTTTCTTGATTTAGAGTCTTTTTTACCTGTTGTACTCTTATGAGCAATTACGGCTAAAAAATAAATGGGCATTACTGGTAGACTGTATCTTCATAGGATCATGCCAAAGTTCAGGGTAGTCTTACAGCTGTTTCCATATTGGTTTGGTGGATACATTGAAGGGTAAAGTCTGCGAGGAGAGGGCAGTGACACAACCAGTTATCGCAAAGTAAATTGAGTTAGACTTGCATAATTTGCCAATATTGAAGTATGTGATTGCTTCATCTTAGATATGACATGAAATAATATATATTTCAGTGAAAGCCATATGTTTTTTCTTTGTATTTATTATAGTTTTACTACATACACCCCGATACAAGAATGGAGTTCACCTTAGTGACTTTAGGAGCAGAGTCTCCTTTTCTGTTTAAGAAATTCATAGCTGTAGCAATAAGTATTTGACAATCAGCTGATCCTTTAAAAAGTAAATGATTGATTTCTGTTTTAAAATGGCATTTTTATCTAATGTCCAGATACACATAGTCATAATTCCCTTGATTATGATCTCAATTTAAGAACTTGGCTAATTTTGTTTCTAAGACAATTGTGTCACTTTGAAGTGTTTGCATCATTTCCAAAAATGGAATGTTATTTTTAGAGTGAAAAGTAGCTATCCTTTATATATTTCTGCCTTCTATAGTGAGTGTCAGTGCTTGGAGTTTGTACATAAAAAATGCCTTTTGCTGAAGTTTATTTCCTTAAATAAAATGCAAACATCTGCAACGTCCTCTAATTCATATGAGAGGGAGCCATCTTGTGGTTCAGTTGACAGTTTCTTGAGAAACAAAATATTAGCATAATAAAGCAAAGAACTGTGTGTGGGAGGAAGGTGATGAAATTCCTGTTTCAAATATAAATAGTATTAAGTATGATGTGGAAGAATTTCCAATATTCTTCTTAAATAAGTTCAGCCTAATTCTAATGCAATATAGATTTACTCTGTCTTCATATGCCTTCATAAAGTTTACGTGAAAGGACACGCATGTTAAAGGCTTATGAGCTTTTAAAAAGTCATTTGAATGTCTATACCTACTAATTATGTGTGTTTTGAAAACAAGTCAGGTGTATTTGACGTAAGAGAGAAATTAAAACATTGTATGTAAACATTGACAAAAAGTTTAGTATGAAATATAGATGTTTGCTAAAGGTCTGAAAGTGTTTTATTTTGAAAATGTTGAAAAACTTTGATTTACTTGCAGATTTTTTTTTTCTCTCTGCTTCTATTTTTGCCACTTTGGTAGATTGTTTTCCAGGATTTTAAATTCACAGGGTAGTGCTTCTTTCATGGAAAGTGGCAGCTAGTGAACATAATTCTCACCATGCTTTTAGAGTAGGATATGAGAAATGAAATCCATTGTGTGGAGGAAATGGAATTAAATGTTTATTCTATTTGTAATATGGATAGGTAACGTGATTAGGTAATGTGATTAGGCAAACTATATCTTCTTTCACAGAATGGTTGAGTTTGGAAGGGATTTTTGGAGACTCATATTCATGTTTTTACCTTAGCAATGTGAGTTTACTTTTGATATAATACCTGTATTTTTCCAGCATGTTGTATTGAAAGGGTGGCAGAGTTTATACAGCCTAGTCACATATTGGTCTGTTTAAGATCTGTTGTTGCTTCCTTCTGTGCTTCTGGGATTGCCCTGCCTGGGAATTGCTGCCTTGTTTAGTTGCTTGTTCCCTATCTCAAATGGGCACCTTTGCAGTTTTCATGTTCCGGGAACTGTGCACGTCAGCATGAAAACATTGCTATTGTAGTAGTTTTATGCTTTTGTTGCTTGTGAATTTATATGACCAAGGCCAAAGGTACCAGGTTTTATTTCTTCTTGAGAAGAAATGATGGTAAACATCTGATAGAGCAACAACTGTCCTATGTAGCAGGGAGTTGAGTGCACAGTTACAGGACTTGTTCAGGGCTCTGCGAGGGTCTTACCGTGTGCTGCTTGCATTTGGCTGTTTGCCTAAATTACTGCCATTTCATAGGCTCCATCCAAAATGTTAAAGAGGATTATTGGTAGCTGGTGGTGGAAGCACTACTTATGAGAAAGTGCCACAGTTCTTGTTTTTGCATCCTGTCCACTTGAAAAGCAAGTGGAAAGGGGGAACCCGATACCTGTTTCTGTCACAGGCAGGGGAGTTGCAAAGCATCTGCCCTGAGGCTCTGAGCCTCCTGCAAAGATTTCCAGAAGCCTAAGTGATTTTGCGTGTGTGGTTGTGTGTGTTTTTCTTCCTTTTTTGATAATGCATCTGGCAGGACTATTTTGGAGTGCCTGTTCTCATTTACATGGGCACTTATCTGAATAAGGAGTCAGCCTCTTGCCTATAAACATCCTCTGTAGAGGCCTCTTTCTGTCCACTAACAGCAAAATATGCCCTGGGAAATCAAACTTCTAATTGAGAGCCTATCCTTCTCCAGCAATCTTCCCTAAAATACCTCTTTGTATTTTTTAATTCAGTGTATTTTGAATAATATAATAATTTAAAGCTCTCAGTTCCTTCTCCTTCAATTTTTCAATCCTGAAATATTTAAATGCTAAATATACCTTAATTATTCATGAGGGCTTCATTCATCCTTCCCATAGGGTTGACAGTCCCTCCTATGACTTTAAACGCACAGCATGAAATGTCATAAAAATAATTGCGTAGTTTCTGAAAAAAATTAACTTTATTTTTTGAATAAAATATCTAGTTACATGACTGACACCATAGACTGCACATTTTAACACTTCTGTCTGCAGAGAATGTCAGTTTAAGTGCAATGATATACTGTATTACAAGAAAAAAATTAATCAAATCCATGCATAACACATTTATAGAATTTTACTAAAAAGTACTCTGAGATGAAATTGCCATCGTATGTTGTCTAGAAGGAATTTGCAGGAGAATATGTTTAAAAATCACAGACAAGTCGCTATCATTATTTGTTCTTGCTGTGGCCTTTAAACTGGGCTCACTAACACACAAGCTACTGTACATTATGTTAAAACTCTATCAAAAGCTTATGGCACAATTTCTTTTTTATACAGTTCACAATTACACATTCATGAAACATCAGTAGTTACTTTAGTCCATTTCATCCATTAATATCACTCTGTCATACAGTAAAATACAAACAGAAGAAATATTTCTTGCATATTTCACAAAGATGAAAGTGAAGAAGTGCGGTAACGTTTAAGAATGTCAAGAATACAGGATGAGCCAACATTTTTTCTGGCATTTAACCCACTGCTTCTAGCAATCTAACCTGCTTCCACGAGCCCTCTGAACTGATAACATTTCTGTAACTACTGTAGGTGATGAGTGTTGCCTGAAGGCACCTTTTTCCATAACCACTGCAAAACTGAATGCCCATTTTATTATTAACAAGTAGTTGAGTTCATCCTTTAGTTTTTCTTAGTGGTCTCAAAAAGAAAAGAAAGCCAAGATGATCTCCTGTTGTTCTCCTTGGAATAACTGTATGATTTGATCCATACCTTACTATACAACTAGTTGACTACCTTACAGGGATCCTGTAGTTAATTACTGGCTCGCTTGGCAGTTTCACAGTTTAAGGCCAAATACTCCTCTGTTGGATTGGTTGTTGGATTGGTGAGCAGAAGTGTGCAGAAGTTGCACCTAAGTATTATCACCTTTTACAACCACCCATCTCAATTTGGGCTGGGTACTGTAAAAATAAATGTATTTCCATCTAATATAAAATTATTGCTTAAAAATAATATATTTTGATTTTTTTAAAGGTTAAGGAAGA
>NW_010576734.1:11245-26337 GCF_000705375.1 Tinamus guttatus
AAACACTTTATCTTCACTCTTTTTATCTACATTACCAACCTACAGTTCTGTAATTGGTTATAGTGCAAAGTGGAATCATTTCCTTATTCCTCAAATTTAAAGTGCACATCTGAATCACCTAAGCATTAAGTCATTCTAGTGATTAGACAAATCCTATCTCATACTTCAGAAAGGATTGCTTATAAATAAACCTATAAAAAAGATTTAGTAAAGATAATCCAAAAATATATTCAAAGAAATATGTTATTGTACTAAAAATGTGAAATTCAACATTGTTCCTGTATTCCAGTAGCCTACTTAAATAGTAATGACTGTCTTCAGCCAAAACTCCTTGGAAACAGAAAATGGGGACAGTAAAGAGTTACTTTTAAATTTATTTCAACATAAAGTTAATTCTAGATAGCAAAACACTTCTTCACTTCCTCCCTATCTCACTCAAGTCTTTTCTAGCTATTTTATATTGTAGTGAAAGAAGACCAACTCTGACTTGGCAAGGCATTTGGAGATGCATTTAAAAACAAAATGCATGTTATTATGTAGATGTTAAGTAGGAGTTTGGTACTGTAGTTTCTAGAGGATGTCTGTTGTAGCTGAGTAAGTTTCACTGGTGTACCTATGAAGCACCTTCCACAACCTCTCTCTGCACTTGAAAATTGCTGGCCTTGCTTGGGGTGAAATGCTTTGGAGCATGTACCTGTTTTTAGTGGAGGATGAGTTGTGTGCAAGGCTCCAGGCACTGCTCTGCGCTCCTCTCTCTGGCCCCAGCTCTTCCATCTCACCCCATGTCCCACTCCTCTTTCCATGCAGAAAGCAGGGGATGTGGGAAGGAAGTCACCCCTGCGCCTTCCCTGCCAGAGGCCGCTGCCCCATGGGAGCGCACACTTGCCCGTGGCTCTCTTGGGTAAAGCGGTGACTGTCCCCACACATGCTGATCCTGCCTGAGCTGAGGGCATCGGTGTGGCCCGGGTGGTAAGAAAGTCTCGTGCTTCTGGCTCTTTCCTTAGTGGTAACTATGCCAGATTTCTGGTACTGCTGGGGTAATCCACCAGATCCTAGAGCCCTTGCCTCTGCTCTTGCATGGCTCTTCAAACGTCAGCGTTTTTATTCTTTGAAGCTAAGCTCTATGGCAACCATGAAAACAAGACCTTGCTAGCACAGAGCTTGCACCTATAGTGAATAGTTACTGAGGTCCAGGCTGGGATGGCTGTTGCCTTTCATACAGGGGAAACTTCTGGTGCACGCAACCCAGTGTGTCTTTGAGGACCTGAACTGGGGCAGCAAAGCCCAGGACAGCCGAGGTCACTGGCCCCTACAGCCTACTGAATGGAATTCCTTCTCCAATCACACCATTTCTGCCTGTGCAGCGCTGTAGCGGAGGTGCCACAGTGTGATAGATGCTGCAGAGCACCCCTGTTTGCAGCTTCCCAACCCCATTCCCTGCTGCTTCATTCCACAGCTATGGAAGAATCCGTTGGCACATGAATATTCCTAGTTGCTGACAGTAGCTGTTGATCCTGGCTTTGTGCAGAGGGCAAAAAGGCCTTTGGGTGTTTTGGGGCCTTTCCCATAAATCGTTAGTGGACAGCTGGTATTGATGCCTGGAGGTCTTTTGTAATCTTAACTGACGTCTGTCTTTGCCATGTGACTTTGTACAAAGTTGTTTAGAAGTGTAAAGGCTTCTGTTAAACTGGCGAATATTATGGTTACAGTAAAAGACAAAGAAACAGCAGGTCAAGAGAGTTCTTTCATGCCATGGCATCCAGATATTTGAAAGTATCATCTTTGAACCATTCCCCTCTCACTGGAAACGTTTTTATTCTTAATAGAATTACTTAATACATACAAAAATTCTCTAACTGTGGAGTTTTCATAATCTTTTAAATATACTTAATCAATATCTCCTGTTAGAGGACTGAATATGATTTTCAGTGTAGAAGTAGGATGCACGTACCCTCACTGTGTGATGATCTATAGGTAACAATCCATTAGGGATATTAGAATTTTATGCTTTTTGTGTGTGTATATATATGACACAGTGTAGTTTTTACTGTAGATTATCATGTTCTCCCTCATAGAGATAGTAGATTCATACAAGTATGAGGAATATTGTCCTTGTTCAACAAATCCATGTTCCTCCCAACTCCGTATTACATTTGCCAGCACTGTAATCCAGTCTCATCACTTTCAGGACTTCGTTATCACTTTATCTGAGTACACAGATCTACTCTCACTTAAGTAGTAAAGAATGAAATTAAGGGTAATTGTTTAGCTGCTTTTACTTGGATTTGTTAATATTTTCCAAACAAGGTAATATTTGACTACTGAATGTTTGGGAAAGAGGCAGTGTGAACCAGGCAGTGAAGTGGTGTAGAATAATTCTGAATTATTCTACAATCTGGCCAGATTTTTTTTTATATGCTGATCCATTCATTGAAGAATTCCTTGATGAGAGAAACCAGCTATTTTAAATAGCTGAGGGAGAGAGGATAAGCTTGAAAGTTCATGTGATGTTTTATGATTGCCTCTTGATTATGGGTCCAGTACTTCAAAGAGTCTTTTAAATACTTTTAACTTACTGTTAACTCAGGAAATTAACAACCCTTTTTATAAAAAATATATTTATGACAACTCTGAAGGAGATAATGTCCAGCCTTTTAACTATGTTTAATTTGTAGTACCTGCTCACACAAATAAGCACATGCATCCTTTAGTAATAAGGTTTTTTTGGAACATACGTATAAAGAATTAATTAACCTATACTATATGAAGAAACAATTGCTTAAAATGAATTCCACCTAGTAAATGAAACAAAATTGTAAAATAATACTGCTTGAAAATAAGGAAGGATTATACAGCTTCTTTCTGAGGCAGTTGAGCAAAATTAGAGAACTGCTATTTTTAAATCTCTCTAATCCTTGGAGGAAAAGAACAATCCCAACCAAACCCAAGGTTGCTATGCTAAAATCCTCAGTGCGGGGTAATGTTGCCTCTGTTACTTCATATGCAACATGCATTTGGTAGTGCACCAGATGTTTGCCTCCAGCTGTATTTTACTTTTGTATACACACTCTGAGCAATAACAAATCAAAAATTTAAAACATGGTCAAAATAAAAACATTTTGCAATGAGAAACAGCCTGGGCTACTGGACTCAAAATATCAAGTATTTTTAAATGTCAGATTTCCATATCTTGAGATGTTTGTCTTTCAACAGAGAAGAGTAGCAGGAGTGTTTACAAACTATGCAACAAATATGATCTACTGTGTTATAATTCAAAAATGCCACTCTAGGCCATTCTAAATGGGGGAAAATGTCTTAACATAATAGTCATTTCCCTATTTATTACTGTGAAGTGTAATTAAGATAGGTCACTTGGATTATTTTTTCATGTTTTAGCAGTATCTAAGTCATGTCAATAAACTTTGAAGAATGAGAGTTCCATAAACTCGTATGTCAATCTTTGTGACTTATGTAACACAGAGGAAATGTATGTAAGCACAGTTGTACTTTTCCTCCAAATATTTTGGCAGAGATGATGCCTATTTTTTTGTTACAGTTTTTCTGAAGCAAAAATGGGGGTATTGCAAAATTTTAATGCAGTTTGTCTATCTCCAAAGCTGTATGAATTCTTATCAGTTGGGGAAAATCTTCTAAAAAAGACTTAAAAGCCTTTAGGTTTTAATTTAGCAAAGCGTAACTCAAGGTCTTTAAAAAGAAAAAAATCATTTACAGGAAGCAGTACATGACATATATCTTCCAAGTGATATTCAGACGCAGCAGTACCTTGTGCTGTCTCTGAGTTGATATCAACACACACCTTCCAGTGGAACTATAATATGAAGTACTTTGAATGCGTAATATAACTTAAATGCACCATATGTGCTCATTGCCTCATATTGTTCTTAAGACAAGAAAGTCCTTAAATTCTAAAATGCAAATCAGAAATTTGTCATTATTTTGTAAAACTGAAATAAGTGTTACAAATGCTAACTATTTTCTAATACTATGGGACTTACCTACTGTGTTCTGGACCCGCTTTATAATTAAAAATACACTGGAATTAAAAAAATTTTAAGGAACATTAAGTACTGTACAATTATACCACTATGTAACATTATATATAAACACTTGGCAGTAAAGCTTCAGTAGAGAGTGATTTACTGTGGAAAAAGTTGCTGCTGCTGAGTTTGATGTAGAAACTTCAATAGCAGATGTATCTTTGCTGGGTGTCATTCTTCCATTCCACTGTGACTTGGGAAAGCAAGTCATGCAGGATCCTTATTTTCTCCCCTCAATGCCTGTAGTTGTCCTGGTGACTCCTGGGCATATTTCTAACAGAAACTCTCCTGTTAAACCTGCCAGCCAGAACTGTATGTGCTAAAAGCCTTAATCTTGTTATTGGTGAATGTCCTCATGCCGAATGATTTTGTAAATTACCCAGTAAAAAATGTTGAAAATCAGAAAGGCTAAAGGGAAGCAAGCTCTGGAAATGGTGTCTATTTTCTTGGCCCGGTCAATAAATACCTTTCGCATCTCATCGGGGGTTTTTGGTGCAGCTTGAATGGGGTTGTTTGGCCCCATTTGTGTCACTCCATCTTTTGCTTGCAGACATGGTCCTACTCCGTATGCTGTAAAACTAAATCGACTTTCTCTTACATCATCATCCTGTGGCAAAAAGGGTAGAGGAAAAAAAAAAAGGCAAGATATTTATATTTATAGAAATCTTATCAGCTGCTATGTACCAAGTCCTGCATGTCACTGACTTCTGGAATCTGCACTTTAACTTGTTGAAATCTGGCCCTATCAATGTCTCTGTCCAAGCTACTGCAGACGCTTCAACGGTTTTATCTACTTGTTTATAGACTCTGTAATCTGTTCGGAGACAAAAGGAACTCTTGGTAATCTGGTAGCAGTTAGGAACGCAACTGCTGCTTGGTTTTGATTTTCCCCATTTACAGCTGATGCCTGTGCTCTTCAACAGGGCAAATTCCACATAGGTTTTGTGGACAGCAGGCATTAACTTTGCACGTTACTAGAAAAAAGGTTTCCTGGCCCTGAGACACAACCATCATGCCAATAATAGTGATGGTCACAATAGGTAAACAGGCGATGATCAAAAAAGCAGAATTCTCACTAATATGCTTAATCAGTTTTATGCCTTATTTCTACTCTTCCCTGTGTATGCCTTAGAGGAAAAAAATAGCGACAGTTTAAAATAATGTGAATGAAAGCTAAGGGCCTTATTTTTTCCTTACTATGTCCCCTGCTTTAGGGAAAACCTGGCAATGATGCTCTGAATTCAGAGAGCTCTAAAAAAAAAAATTGAATCTGATTATAAATCATGCTGCACAGAAACAAAAATAGTTGCAAGATGTATGTATTCTCAAAGGATTTCAAGAATGTGGCTTCCACCAGGAGATGCATTTTATACCTCTCTCTCTCTCTCTGGTCAGAAGTAGTCTTAAGTAGTGACAGAGGTAGAAATGCAGACAGATAAATAATACATAGACTGAGAAGCCAGGCTCAGATGAGATTTGAACATACTCTAGAATATTCCTGCATTATCTATTGCTACCAAAATACAGTTCTATGATTTTGATGGCATTCATATTTTTCTAGCTAATTTTAAATTCAAAAATTCCTTTTCTTTCATGTCTAACCTCTCAATTTATTTAATATTTTAGGCTTTTTATGTATGCTATATGCTACTTTTTAACTATTTTGGAAAATCATTTTCATTAATATGAAAATTGCAAGAAAGCATAAATCAGTTTTATTTATATGAGAAATTTTGCTATTTTAAAATTCTTCATAGAGTTAATTAATTTTTTTTTAATTTACCAGTGGCTGTTTAAATATTAACTTCCAAATTTTTCATTTTGAAAATACTAGTGCTATTCAGAAAATCTGGCAGTTTTCTGAAATGGACAGTTAATTTTAAACATCCTCGAAGTTTAAGTGATAATTACAAGGAAAAAAATCATTGTTAATTTCTTCTTTTTAATTTAAGAATTTTAATTACTACCATCAGTTGAATTGGTTATCTACAAGGAAATGCAAACAAATTGGTATTTGATGGTAACAAATTGGCAAACAGCATAAGCATCCTGCAGTGTTGTAGTTATCACCCAACCAACATAACTTTTTAAATATGCAAGTTGAATAAACTTCTAGACCGAGTTTATTGAAAGCACTATACTTCAATCCTGCATTAGAATAATTCTATCAAACTGAAAGTAATGGAAAATTAATGCGAAAGCAAAAGAGAAGAAAAAGTACTGATTTAAATGTGGACATGAATAACAGAAATACAAAATGATAGAGTTCATTTGATGACGTGATTAAAACAAAGGACTAATTACTATAATGCCATGCTTCTGTTCTTTAAAAAATAAGTAAAAATAAAAAAATATATTTGGTGAAACATTTACAGTTGACAGAAGTTATAAATCTATAGCCTATAATGATTATTCAATGTTTAAACCCCTTGATAGGGGCAAAGACCCATGAACCATGTTTGGCATCTTATCACGTTTCTGCAGCTGGTGATAGTGCTGATACCATCCCTGGTACTGAATGGCTGTAATAACTGGATAAGAGCTCTTGGTTGGGGGTGCTTTTGGTGTGAGACACCACAGTGCTATGGCTTCACTGGCCCCGTGCAGGACTTGTCTCACTTGAGTGGACCCACAGTGTGGTGTTCAGGCCCAGCTCTCTGCTCAGTTTGGACTTGCCAACATCTTGGCTTTAGTCTGGGCACAGGCTGCTTGGGAATCTGGCATTGCTGAGGCAATGATGGGAATGTTCTTGTCAGGGTCTGCCTTTTCTGCCCCGTGTCTGTGGGACGCTGGATGCCCAGGCAGAGCGGTTGGCACCCACCAAGTCGAGCCCAAGTGGCCATGCAGAGATGGGTGCTGCCGAGAGGTGGGTAATGTGACAGGAACGGCCCTGTCTTCTTGCTGAGGTACCAGCTGGAGTATGCACAAGGTAATTCTGCAAGTGTTTCAGCAGACCAGTAAAGCAGAAAAATCATCAAATTGGGCCTCAGGGTTATATTGTGTAGCTACTGGTGCTAATGAAATTAACTTCTGGGAGCTTATTCTAAGCTGTTTGTATAGTGACAGTGATGCCTCGTTTGTTTTCATAAAATGACTTGGTTAAAAATAAATCTCAAAATACAGGTGCCTGAGATCACAGCTGTTGAGATTAGAAGGGTCCTGTGTATCCTGACACTGAGTCTGCACAGCTAAATATCTTCCTCAGAAAAAGTTGTTGCATTTGGGGTGGAAGTTTTCTTTTTTTTTTTTTCTTTTTTTTTCTTTTTTTTTCTTTTGAATACATCTTTAGTGCATCCTCACTAAGGAAAAGCAAATGAATGACATCATATCTATTACTGATAAAGATTTTTGTGAAGTTTTAATATGAATGTGGTTTTCATACATACTGTATAGCAGCTAACTATTGTAACTATAATAAAGGTTATTAATACTTCATCAATATTCATTTAGAGAATTAGAACTTGACAGTTTGAAGAAAATAATTCCACCTAGTTTCTATGTCATATCCACGTTGTGCCATAAAATATTAAGTCATAAAATAAGAGAAAGATTTCAGTTTCTGTCGGCTTGTGAGTGTGCTGTTTTGTATGTATGAACTTAACATTTCTTTAGTAAATAATTTATCTACAGAAATAATATGTATAACTTCTGAAAATATCTTTTGTAGCCTTTTGACTGTAGGTTGCTGAAAATTTAATTGAAGCCTTGGTATTGGCTGTTTGAATGCTAATTTTGAAGAAAAGTAATGATTTTTTTTTGCACTACAAGCAGTTTTAAATATTTGTCTGGTAACAGTTGATTTCTCTTAGAAATGATGTCAGTGTTCCTTTAAGGTTGCAGATGGTGTAATTTTAATTTTATGTTTTAATCCAGTTTTTAAAAGATCAATAGGGATTAAAAAATTAAGAGGGGTTCCTTTATTAACATTTCACGTCATCACATACAAGTAGTAATGAAGGTTTACGGACTCCACATGGGAAGACATTAGTTCAGACAAAAGGACAGGGCCTCCGTTAATGACTGGGTATCACACTATGACAAATGGGACATCTTCTACATAATTTACCCTTAAATTTGTACTGTAGATTTGAGGCAAAGTCCCGTCTATACGTCCTGCACATCTCAAGCCATTGCTATGCTGCAATGATGCATTCATTTCATTTCCATCAAGATCTCCCTCAAAATACTTTCATCAAAACGGATGGGTTGACCAAAAAGAAAACAAAAGAAAAGACGTGTGATTACCATTAAATCAATCTAGTTCTCATGTCTATTTTCCTCACTAAAGATGCTTTGATCTTTAGATTTTTGAAAATAGAATTCTATGATTGACTATTCCTGAAAAGTAAATATTTTACTCAAATGGGTAATGTAGAATCAAAGTGTTTTTCAGTATATGTATACAAATAATGTTTCTCTTGTACAGTGAAAATTCATTCAAGAAAAACAATGTCCATAAATGGCCCTATGTTTTAGTATCCCTGTATGACTTCTATCATTTTTCTTTTCCAAGAACCTAAGAGAATGTTACTTTAAATGAGTAATTAATATTTATTCATTCTGAAAGAATATTTCTAGCATCTCAGTAAGACAGTGTTTGTGAAGTTGATAAGGTCTTTGGCCACATCTCTTCCCCAAGCAAAGCAATGCTTTTCTGTATTATCTAATGAATGCCTGCTACATGCGGTTGCATTATTAAAATTTAGTATTAACATTCAATTTAAAAACTTGGACAAATCTGAAAAAAAGTGATGTTAATCAAAAGATGCAAAAATGAGGTACTAAGATGGGAAAGACTGATCTCACAAACGAGATGAAAAGCAAATGGCTCTACAGTAGTTCTGGAAAAGGACTTGGGAATTAAGGAAGATCACAAGCTTGATATGGGCGAACACTATGCTGTTGTTAAAAAGTCAAATATCACATGGATTGGGGTAAACAAATGCTTTGCTTGTATGATATGTAACACTTCTGCTGCTCCTAACTGTTACTAGTTAGGCTTCATGTTGGAAACACTACAATTGCAGGGAAGCTATATGGGCTTATTACAAGAATTTGCAGGGTAGAGTAGTGAGAATGAGGAATGAGCATGTAGGAATCATGCCCTGAAAGAAACATTAAACAAACTGGAAATACTGGTTTAAAGAAGAGCAAATGGAAACGAAATATGCAAAAAGTGGTTACAGAAGGAATAGGGTAGTCTGCTCTCTGTGCCCATTTTAGATGGGCCATGAGGAGCCTAGAAAGACATGAGTATAATTGCAAGAGTAATAAACTATTGGAACAGATTGCAGGGGAGGTCCTGGATTTCTTATTGCCAGGATGAATTAGGTATAATCGATGCTGATTTAGGGCAGGAACATGGTTTCTGTGACCTCTCATGGGCCTTCTAGCACTGAACTTCAACCATTTGACTGTTGCGATAGTTGGTAAAGGTGAAATATCTCTTGTAATAAGTATGCCTTTTTAGTTACAAGAAAAAAAAACAACTATGGGAATTCTTCAGCTGCTCTGTCACAGCAAAAATATATCATAACAATATACATATTATGCATATCATAACATATACACCCCAGTAAAATGTTTGAAGATGATAAGCATATAGGATGAAAAAGTCTACTGGTTTATTGTAACTTTACTTTTCCAAGCTACCTGGACATAAATACTGAATAGAATAATAGTTTTCATTTTGCAAAGAAAGAGGATTTAATGTCCAAGGAAACTCTTGAAAGTTATTTTAAGTCTTTCCAGGTAACTTCTTTTCATGCGTTCTTCTTTTGAGATCAAATGAGCTTAGATGATGTTACCTTAGAAGTTGAATAAAATCTAGTTTGTGAGAACTGGTAGCTCCTCACAGCATTTCAGTGTGAACTCGAGGATATTTATGGATCACAAAAGCATGCTAAATGCTAAACTTTATAATCATGAGCTCTAATAGCTGACTGAAGAAAGACAAAAGGCCGCATAAATATCTTGATTTACCAACCTAGGTTTTTGTGTTTTAAATTGTGGTGAACAAATAGTAACATTTGTGGTAAAGAAGGCTAGCTATTAACTGCTTGCTTTGATCTGTAAGACAACAGTTGTTATTTGTATACCAGAGTGTTTAGGATGTGGTCCAAACTTTTTGAAGAGATAAAATCTCCATACTACAATGTTTCTGGTATCTTTGCTGGGCAGACAATGGTTTAATAAAACATTGAGGGGAAAAAAAGAGAAACAATTAGTGGAGCTGTCTCTGGAGCCCAAGATATAGATTCTTGAAGGTTACCTCTGGTCAGGAGCTCTCTCTCTGCACAGAGCTAGAGTCAAATTTAAATCTAGTTAAATTTGTTTTGTCAGAAAAATGGCTTTTTGTCAAGATAATAACCTGGCAAAGGAACCAACCATTTTTAGGTAAACTTATGCTGTGAAAACTGTCTCATGATGAAACATAGAGACAAGGAGGAAAAAAAAAAAACATGGATTCAGTACCTTTCCCTGGAGTTTAGGAAACTCATGTTCAAGGCTATGTCATGCCAGGGATTTAGTGCCTTAGCTAGAAGGTTATTTGCTATTGTATGGTGAACTGGGCTCTCACTTTCTACATAGTGTTTGGAAAAATAAATGTTTCCAAAACACTGGTTTCAGCCTAATGCAGAATTGATTGCTCAGGAAGAAGGGAAAGTGAAAGAAAGAATGGAAAACTAAATAAGTTAGAAAAGTAATTTTATATCCAGTTCTTTATTTTTTTTCTTTTTATATTCTAGTCTTTTGGAGTTAGTATAGGTCATAGCAACTAGGATTTTCTGCTTCTAAACAGTAGATTTCTGAAGTTCTGTAGATGCAAAGATGTTAAAAAAAAAAAAAAAATAAATAAAAAAAAAGGAAAGAAAAAAGATGACAAAAAGTAGGAAGCAAAACAAGTTATTTGAAATGTTATTTGCCAACACAATGAGAAATCTGCTCCAAGTAAATCTTTCAGAGTAGCAATAAAGAAGTAAAAAAGGTTAAAACTGACAGATCAGCTATCTTTAAAACTAGTTAGCCATAGATATTATAGCCATAGCTAGCTACTTCTATGCCATAGATTTCAATGCAAAGAACAAGAAAAATGTAGACTACCTATTGTAATTAGCTAATCAACAAATGGTGCCATAGGTGCATTCTCCATAGCTGCTATATAATGTTTCTTTGTGATGCAAGCACTAAAGCGAGGTAAGTCTCCAGGACTAGAAGATGGCTGTCCAGATCCATGTGTCATTACTTGCTACAGTCAGACCATACAGTCAATCCATAGAAATTTTTTAGATAGTCATTGAAACCTAGTGAAAGATTCTTCATGATGTCAGTTACAGATACCAGGAGAAATATTTTTTCTTGGAAAAATCTGAGGTAGGAGTCATGCGTAAAACCTTGCTTCAGTGCTTGCTTTAGATGACTTCAGAATTTAAATTTGCGGTGTCAAGTGCTTGACTTCGTGCAACATTTGCACTGACTTATTCTGCTAGTAGTCTAGAGGTTTTCAGTTATAAAATAAGTGTTAATAACTATTCCTCTATTAAAGTTTCTTACTAAATATGTGACAATTGACTAAGGTGAATTAACAGGACAGAAGGAAAAAACCTTAGTCAGCTAGCCCTTTAAGGTAAGATATTTGCTCTTCCACCAACAAAACAATTGAAAAAGTGAGTTTTATATTAAAAATATTTACATGAAACACAGCTGTTAGGAGCTTGAACTGAACTCTAGAAGTAAGTTAGGAAATAATATTTGTTGAATTGCAATACAAGATGCTGTATGTGCAAGTAACAATCATCCTCTAAAGAATAATCTGACTCTTCTAACAGAGTGAAATTCATGCCTATGCAGATGGCTCCCACATGGCCCGTGCCTCATTTAAATCCCTCTTAATCCCTCTTTGGAGAATTCAGGTTGAATTTATGCAGTACATAGTCCTTGTAGTGACCCTCTGCCTACAGTGGATTTGATTTTGTGCTGCCACTTTATTTATATAGCCACTTTAAGCAGCACTATGTTTACCAAGGAAAGCTTGTATCGTGGCATAAATCAGTTCTTTTGACTCTTTCAAAGTTGTTAATGCTGATAGTTTTACCTTGTTCTTCTTCCTCTTCCGGCGGAATCGCAGGAGTTCTTTATGCTGCCTTGACACAAAGTTTACGGCTGCATATTCCAGAAGTGCAGAAAATACAAAGAGCAGACACACAGCCATCCAGATGTCAATTGCTTTGACATATGACACCTGTGGAGAAATAGAGTAGAAGACTGAAAATGTAAAAACACAGATGTGAAGTTTACTATTACATAAAGTGAGGAGGGAAGTGCATTAATATCTCTGGATTCTAAGACTATGCTGATCAAATAGAGCTTAACATAAAATCTAGATAGGTAACAAGAGGGCTTATGTTCCTTTATTTTTAAGTGAGTCACAAATATTTTCATCTCATTTACTTCTTAGGAACGTACTGTAGGTCATAAACCAAGTAATCCACAAGAAACACATACTTTTCCATTTCTTCCAATATAATATGTAAATGATGCTAGAGAACTGGAGAATGGGACCAGTGAGAATTCTCCTGTTCTTTGAAGAGTGAGATTTAAAGTTGCTGGCAGAGAAATTAGCTTGAAGAGGGATGATAAATGCAGAACTTTGATATGTTTATTTGCTGTTAGTAAACACATGATAAATCAAATATATGGGTTCAAGTTAGTCTTAATTATGACACAGGAGAAGTATGAAAAATCAATTGCTAACTATAGGATCTCTGTCAGGACCCTGACAATGTGGCCCTGCATTGCTGTGAAGCTGAAGGGCAGTACATAATCTCGACTGGGAATGTAGGGTCTGCTCCCTCTCAGTGTGCAAGAACTATACGCTTTACAAGGTGAAGCAGTAACTTATCTAATGCAACATGGCTGGCATAAAGCCTTTAAAATAGGACAAAAACATCTCTAGATGCCTTTGGTAGCTTGTTGGTGGGTGCATGCTTTTCTAAGCTTTTATAGTGTTCTATTTTCTCATCTGCAGCATGACTTAGATGTTACAGGTCAATATGTTTGACACGCAAAGCCTATTCACCTGTTAGGGGTATCTGTTTTACTTGGAAAAAAATGCTACTCAGCCAACCTAAAAAAAAAAACAGCTTTAAAGCTCACATAGAAGTGGAACTTATGTATTTTTATTATATACATTTTATTCCCGTTAAGTGCAATGTATACGAAAATGATTAAGGAATAACCTATAAAATACAAAAGATGTTTAAAGCAATGACGGGTAGGGGTTTCAAATGTAATAATGGAAATATATCATTCTTTAGACACTTGTTTGAAATCTATTTAGCTTCACCTTTCTTTTTTTTTTTTTAATATGTTTATAAATCAAAAGTCTCCTTGTGGTGCTAAGTTTCCTGTTGAGAGGGAGGTTATGTCACTAAGTTGAGGTGCTTTGTCACTCCGGCTGGTATACTGCCTTCTCTACCATGTAAGATGACATGGTTCAGCATTATACAACCATAATATTGACCATTTCCACAACTGTGATATCAATTTGCTGCTCTGAAAAGTGTATTTTTACATGTTTTAGGATTATATATGGTTTTCGTTCCTTCATTCTTATCAAGTGTGTGTGCTGTATTGTGAGCAAGTAACGTTCAGAAAATAGTCAAAGAATAGATGCAGCAGTTGCTCCTTTGGAACAGTTGGCTGGATGCAAACAGCTGTTCTGTCGATAGTTAAAGCAACTTTATTTTGAGAATTAAGGGGAGGAATTGACTGCGTTTTTAACTTATGAATTTATCCACAGTAATTAATGTCTAATGTAGGCATTGCCTGGGCAAGGAAGATGACTGAGAATAGTGAAAATCTATGATAAGACCTCTATATAATAGGAGGAGTAAATTGTTGAGTCAGGAGAGCGACAGACCTAAATATTTCAAAGTGACTTATCTCTTTTTCTTCAAAACAAACAAACAAACAAAAAAAAAAAAAAAAAACTTGTGTCCTAATAATCAGAGCAGCTACTGACGAAGGTGACTAGAAGTGTTTTTGTCAAATAGCAGTAGCCCACTGTACTGTCGCGGAGGAAATTCTGCCTACCTTTGGGAGTGATGCTCGTGACCCTGAGCTTTGTGTTGTCATGGTCAGCACAGTTGTTATGCCCAAAGCCACTCTGGCTGGAGCTGCATCCATGTTGATCCAAAATGACACCCAAGAGAGAATGACGATCAAGAGACTCGGTATGTACATCTGGATGAGATAGTAACCCATTTGCCTCTCCAGGTGGAATCGGACTTCAATGCATGTAAACTTTCCTTGTTATAACAAAGAAAAAATGCATAGAAATAGCATGTTCATTACTGTCAACACCTTGTCAAATATATTTGTTCTGTAATGAATGATGCATGTTTTGTGTTTTGCAATATATATGCTCTCCACTACAATGAGAGTATCAACTGAAAAGAAAGGGAACTGAAAAAATGAAAATGTAAAAGTTCAACCCTTCTCTCAAAATCAGAGAGATAACTGAAACAAGCCATTAAGACACAGAAGAATTATGTTGTGGGATCATTTTTGTTATCCTGCATACTGTTTAGAAATGCTACTGTCTGCAAAGAAAAGGTTTACTCTCCCATGGTATAAAATCTTTATCTCTTGATTCAATTTTAAGGTACAATTTGTTTTTGAAATGCAGTGATTTGGAGGAGAATGTCATAAGACCAATGTGGGCATTAGGTTATCAATAGAAGATTATTCTAAATATCCTCCTTTATCCCCATTCCATCTGTTCTGACTTAAAAACACCATAATGGAGGTTCAAACAGAAACAGAGCATGTGGAATTAGGCTACTTCAGGAGACTACTGGAGTGGCCTAATTCTTCCAAGAAATAAACTGACCTTCTGGAGAGCAGCTCTGCAGAGAGGGACCTGGGTGTCATGGTGGATGACAAGTTGACCATGAGGCAGCAGTGTGCCCTTGTGGCCAAGAAGGCCAATGGGACTCTGGGGTGCATTAAGAAGAGCGTCTCCAGCAGGTC
>NW_010576736.1:0-27127 GCF_000705375.1 Tinamus guttatus
TTTACAAAGTCTTACACAATCCGGTCCTACACACGTCCACACACGTTACCTTCTGTGAATGCCCCTATAATTCTCACAGATATTTTTATCTGACATACTGAAATGACACATTTACAGGAAACATGCAATATTTTCATGCATTTTTATTTTGCCCAGAGGGTGCATCTATTCCTGTCATTGGAAGCCATTCAAACAAGAGGTTTCAATTCTATTCCTGGCTCCTGTCAATGCCATGCTGTCCTACCTATAGCAATTCACCTCTCTGTGCGTCTCAGTACCGTTTTTCATAGCACAGGGTATTAACCCTGTGGAATAGTGGAAAAGCTAAACAGATACTAATAAAATATTCTTGAGATTACTGATGATAAGAAAATAAAGCATAAATTTATTATTGACAGCACATACCTACCATTGAACTGGAGAAGGTTAAGAGTATTTTCTTTAGAGAAATAATCACTTATTACTAATACTATTTTAATTAACTATAGATGAAAAAGGGATGGTGAGAAAGCACCCCAAAACTCTTTCTTCACAATCTCTTCAGCGTGGAGATTTATGAAAGACCTTCATCAGATTTTAAGTCTTTGGACCGGAGTATAAAAAGGCCAGCTTTTGGCTTATAAAAGCAATAGGAGCTGCTTCATAGAAAGGAAGTTCCTAATTTCCTATTCGTTCTGCTCTCCTTTATTTTATAGACAGACTTTTTAAAATAAGTTTGATATGTGCAATTAATAGAAAGTCTTTACATTAAAATTCAAACAATAGTAACTAATATGAATGACAGACGAAATTTAAGATGCACATCCTGAATAGAGCTTGAACAGAACCATAAGTAACACAAAGATCCAAGTCAGAGCTGAAAACATCCTAAGATAAACATCTGATTTCAAATTGATTCTCTCTCACACAAAATAAAAAAGAAGAGCTGTAATGGAAAAAAGAAATATTTTCGTATTTCTAAGTTTCGCATTGCTAAACTAAAGTAGGATTCCAAAGTTATTAGTAGGAGATGATCTGCATCTCCTACTCCTGCAAAATAGGTCTGCATGTTGTCCTTGCTTTTGAAGTGCAAAATAGATGAATAAACCTAAAGTGTAGATCTGGAACTCCAAGTTATTTTTAGCAAAAAGTTAGAACTAGTGCATCAGCTCCTTGTGGCATAAAACAAAGGAATGATTACAGTCTTTTTAAAAAAGTAAATTTTAACAGACTTTATGTAAGCAAACAAAACCTAGGAACTTGCATTATTTCTACAGAAGAGTTGCCCAGCACTTTTAAGGTAGCGCTGCCTGTTCTTAGATGCTTTTGCAAGAATTGGCCATTTTGTGGACCTAGCTTCAGAGACTGTACACTGTGGCAAAGATAATTAGAAGCCCAACAGGCATGTATGCGTTTACATACATGAATAGTCATATACAAAAACATATACATAAACAAAAGGGCCCGATTTTGCAAAGGCTGAATACTGACTAGCTCTCCTCTACTGCTCACAATTTAAACCAGGTTCTTCACTAAGCCCTGTACATACAGTCTCCTTTCTCAGATAAAAGAAGAAAAAAATCTGGGTCAACAAAACTGTAATTCCAGGGAAATGTTACAAATCAGGTACAGAAGAATAGACCCTTCCCAAACACATGAAATCTCCTCCTCCTCTCGCACACGAAGTCTTAAAGCAGAGGTCCAACTGCAGCGAGATGCTCTTCGGTCTTACAAAGTTGTGTGGAAGAGGGGAGCTCGCTGCTCCTTTTTGAGACGAGCAATCCACATGCTGAGGTAAAGGCTGAGGTCACTGCAGCAGTTTTGAGCAGTGAGTCAAACCCATGTTTTATGTGGCTTCTAAAATGGTGATGACAGTGACAAAATGACAGCTACCAAGAATTAACCAGGTACAGACTTCTGCTGGATAATCAAACACAGGAAGAGGAGGACAAGCTTTAAAAGAACATTACTTCCTGTGCTGTTTTGAAAGCTCTCACTGGAAGAACTATAAAGAACTTGTAATATAGGCTGGTTTAATATAAAGTCTGAAAACCCATGAAGACTTGGAGAGGCTGAAAATCTGCAACTTCTTTCCCCACACTATGATTTGAGAGAGAAGGAACTGAATAATTTCAGGTAAGTTTTTATTTTTTAAACCCAAAAGGGGGCTCAACGTGCACTTCCGTCAGTGACGCCTCTACTTGAGCCAACAAGGAACACGGAGTGGTGTCTGGAAGGCTAAGAAATACATTGAACACTATTTTGAAGACTTCTCTGGGGCTTTAATAGGTATGGTCGTGCCAGCAGGCCAATTATACGAAAACAAGATCAGGAAGAGAACTGAGACAATATTCTTAAATATTCTACGCTGCTTTGTCACAGGCATCCTCATACAGTGGTGGTCGTGCCAGCAGGCCAATTATAAGAAAACAAGATCAGGGAGGAAGAGAACTGAGTTAATATTCTTAAATATTCTATGCCGCTTTGTCACAGGCATCCTCATACAGTGGTTTGCAGAACCTACCTGATACTCTTAGCACAAAGCAACAACAGAAGAAAAGTGGCCACTAAGGCCCTGTCAGCCTCCGTCATGACTCCTTGACCACTAAGGCCAGCTGATTCCCTGTCAGCCTCCGTCATGACTCCTTGCGTGTTCTTGTAGAAAGCTTCAACATGATGTGAAATTTAGAGGACACCAAGCAAGGTGGTTCAGACCCAACCCCAAATGCTGATCACAAGCAGTGATTGAAACAGTGCTCAACAACTGCAAACTGCAGCTGGAAGTTTTAAAATACACAGAAGGGAAGCCAGCCAAGACATCAATAGTGACAGCAGATATTAAATCACTCATCTACTATTTTATTGTGCAAAAGCATCAGCAGAAACAGCTGAAAAGATGAGAACAAAAATCTTGACGAAGTAACAGCAGAAATTATCTCCTAACAATATGACAAGTTATCATTGATTTAGAAATGAAAGGAAATACATGAAATGCCATTTAAAAACCTTTTGGTGCCCCGAAACATACTCATTAAGAGCATAATGATGTTAACATTACGGAGTAATCCACACCCGATAACAGGGAAAATACATCCAGGAGTACAGTAGCATAATTTCATCATAGCTCTCCCTTTGTTTCAATTCAGCATCTCCACAGACTGAAGCATAATTATTTTGTATGATTCAGACTAAATTCTAGCAATAAAGCAACTGTCATTTTCCTACATTTTCATCCTTTCACTGTAGCACAGGAGAGTCTATGTGAATATCCTGGTCAGAAAATAACTGCTTCAAAAAAACTACTATCCAGCTTCTGTTGTTTGCCTCAGTTATAAATTGTTTGTTATGTACAATTTATTTTCCTTATTATTAAAGTGCTTATTAGCTGGAAATCCACCTTGAATAGCTATGTCAGGCATACAAAATAACACATGCTATAATGAGAGGGAATTTGACAGCAGCACGAGCTTAGAGAATAAGAATGCTCCTAAGCAGCAGCAAAGCAGCAGCTGCTTTGACGCACTACAAGAAAAGGCAAACTATTGCAGTTGCTGTTGAAGAGCCCTCGCAACAGTCTGTTCCTATGTGGCTTTGGCTTCAGCACCCACCTACAGCACATTCCCAAGATGATTTGTCTTCCATTTAGGATCCAAGATATGTTTTTAAAACTGCACATTAGCTACACTCGTGCCAAGTCCTTCACAAAATCATCTGCAGCATGCCTTTAAAAACATCTGTCTCTTTAAAACAGTAAGTGTACAAAAAGCTGTCATGATGGACCATGATATGAGTAATTTAACTGGAAAGGTATTTTCAGTAATTCCCTTTTTACTATGAGCTTTCTCCCATTATCACCTACTCCTCTCTTTTATGCATTTAACTAATGGTTTGCAGAGTGGAAATATTATAAATTAAAAAAAAAAAGTCCCATGATGTCTTTGGTACTAGATCACGTCTGGGTATAGGAGATAAAGTCAATATTGTAAGTGAAGGTAGTTACATGGTAGCATCAGGATGCCATACACTAAGAATATCTGGCTCTCACTGGGTTCACTTTTGGAAGAAGTCTGAATTGATCTTTTTTGGAGTAATTTTTTGTTTTTCACTGATTGACTCAAATTCATTCTTACCATAATACTTATCCATAGAATTGTCCTGATTTTTTAAATATAGCTCAAAATGATGTAAACGCTTTACTCAAATCAAAATAGCTGAAAACATGCTAGAAGGGTTTTATGATAACAGGCCAGTGCCGGAGATCCTGTTCCTCCTCTTAAAAATTTTTAGATCCAAGTTTAAGCATATCTGGAAAAATGACAGTTTATCTTTGCAGGATTTCTGAACACACAAAACTAATGAGTATTTTATTCAAAGTTGGATGGTTTTCTCCACTGAAGACTTTACTTCTAATTTCGCAGAGCGCATGGCCTAGAGCCGGTACACCTTACCAGTCAGCATCAAGAAAGATGGGATACTTAGAAGCAGGAAAAGGATATTTCACAACAGGTTTTCTCCCTGCATTTCAGAGAGCAGACAAAGAGATTGCAGTTAAAACCTTACAGGAATCTACCTGGTGTGCACTGTGACCATGACAGCAGGACCCTGTCCTGCTGAGCAGGTGATATGCTGCGGTCCCCAGCAGTCCAGATTCCTGCTAAGGGGAGTTCCCACAGCACAGGCAGCAGGGAGCGATGTGGAAAGCCGGTGCAGGACAAGCTCACTGCTGCATTCAGTCGAATGCATCGAATGCATCAGCACTGCTGCATGGAAAGATGCAGGTGATGCACAAGCTGGGCCACATCTCACCAACCTCAAACTCCTGCGGATGGAAGAGATGCTCTGTGCTGTGGCTGGGTGGCAGCAGAGAGCTCAGCAACCCAGCCAGCCGTTGCAACCACACCTGGACACAACTTGCCTTCAAGTACATTTACAAACAATAATAAAAAAAATATCTGGTCCAATATCTGCCTTATCCTGTTTTCCTGGGATAAACTTATTCCCATTTGCCCTATTCAAAGTGCTGACTTCTGGGACAACTAGGGAAAACAAAAGAAACAGAATTATCTAGATGTAATGAAAAGATACAGATGTGAGCATCCTGGGACACTGAACCAAAGAACAATAATTACAAAAAATGCTTTGCCTCTGAAAGGGCTTTTATGTTAATACAGAAAATGGTATTTCAGCAAGAACATTTTTAGTATCATGAAAAAAATAAAGCCAAGTACACATCTTACTAATGTACCTGATTAAAGTGATGACTGAACAGTGCAAAATGTCTGAATTTGTTAAAATATTTGATTTACTTTTTGTGCATGCACACATACACAGGTACTCTAATTAAACATTTATCCTCGTTACTTAAAATATTTTTTGAGATATTAAATTAACAAAATTCTTCAATATGCCATAACCTATGTGTAAAGACATTCTGACTCATTAAAAATTCAAGCCCTTAAAAACAAGTGAATTCTGTCAACTCTGTTTTGGACAGTCAGAAGTTTCTGGAGGGAAATGAAATCAAAGAAAAGATTAATTATATATGATAGACTGGCCTCTGAAATTTTGTCCTTGTCAATCAGTGGAAAAATCTTCTTCCACACCACCTTCATTCATCCTTCTTTAGTTACATAATCTTAAATCCTAATATACTGTTGAAAAATAATGCTAAAACTAACCCGAAGTATACCTATATTTGCTTTTAGGAATAAATAAACAAAATATGACTTTGTATTCTCTGCAAGTTAAAAAAATAATAAGCCAAGCCTTTTTTTTTGTAGAACACAGAACTAAATACTCCTAAATTATGAAAAGAAGGTAATCTTTCTGTTCCTCCAAAATGTAAATGGAAGACTAAGAAGTTCTAATATTTGAGTTATTTTTTTTAATAAAATATGCTAAGTTGATAGCAACAATAAACAGTCTGCAATACCTCTCCCACTAATACTTAAGAGGCCCATTTCCCTACTTATTGCCAACACTGTTCAATAACCTTTCCCTCTCAAACCATTATAAACACCATCCCTGAATAATATGTATAAAATTGTGACAACCTGCTGTTCAAGTTTTCTCTCAGCAGAATTTTAAAAAATACACAGTCTAACAGACACTGAATCTGTAATGTGTGCTAGCTAATTAAATTTTGGGCTTTATAAATGACGCTTCCTTATAATGCAATATTTTGTGATCCAAAGGAGAACACTTTAAGCAGCTACTTACTTCACTGAAGTGTTTTTTTTTTCCTTTTTTTTTTTCCTCTGTTCAAAAGTAGAGATGTTGAAAACCACGCATGTGCCAAACATGGAATATCTGCTCCTCAGTAATCAAGTTTAACACAGCCATTTGCAGATGTTACGTGAGAAAAAAAAAAAAAGGGTCTGAAATCCCTGCCATATCTCTCTCAAATTATTTTGCTGTCGCGGATTACAAACCAAGCCCTCCTGCCTCACTTTGCTGCTTTGCCAGCAGCTGGTGACACCAACAGCACCCAGACTTCCTGGCAGCCTCACAGATGCGGGGGATACAGGTGGCACCGACTTGAAGCCATAATGAGACGTGGCTGAATGAATCCTGCTGCCACGTGTGAGCTACTTGAAAACCTGGTCTTAAGGGTGTTACAAAGCAGTTCATCAGCAATCAAGTAGCTATTTTGGGGGTATATAACGGAAGAAAATTGGAACATTTTCAGGTGTTTTGTGGAATACCTGCAGTGCTAAGCCTGTCAAGTTAGACTTAAGAAGGGCTGGGAAACTGTTGACTCAGACAGGCATTTGAAAACACGCAGATATAAGATAAGGGTAAGATATTTTATAAAAAGTCTTACTGCTGGTGCTAGAAAATACCCTACAGTGTTATCACATTTAAGTTTTCCAGCAAAAAGGCTTCGACTTTAACATGTATTGGTAAAAAAAAAAAGCCTGCTTTCTCTTAAGCCTTAAATACTTGAGTATACTGCCAACATAGTTCAAAAAGCTGTTCAGATGGACAGATGGTTACCAAACCACATTAGACTGGACTACAACCAAAACTGACTCACTCTTTATGATAAAATTGGCTACTTCCAGCCTATCCTAGAGGAATTACCGTTTCAAAGTCCAGAGGAACGGAAGGAAAGGATGTGAATCCTTCCCTGTGGCTGCAACCCCTCGAACCGTTTCTTCCCCTCAGTGAATCTTGCTCCCAGGCCGCCCGTGCTGACAATGAGGCATGGGAATTGCCCAGGAGGAGTTGTGTGTCCCTAAATTAAAATTCTGAATAGCTGAGAGATAAGCAGATTATATGGTATTAAAGCAAAGCAAATGCCATGTACCTAGGAATTACTGCTTTTAATAAGCTAATAGCCAAGAGTCTATCAGGACCACAAGCAGAACAAAGTGCACACACAAGCAGTAACAGCTAGTAAGAAGTGTGCAGTAAGCAACCTTTATTAGAACAGGAGATAATTAAAACTACCAGGGATGACCACAAAATATTCAGATATTAAATCCTAATGGCTTAAATGAGGTCTCTGCTATTTCCCAAAATGTTCTGCACCCTGTCTAGGAGGGCAGAAAGAACCTCCTGTCCATTCTGATGCTAAAAGGAAGGCAAAATAAAAGTTATCTGCTCTCTTTTTAGGTTCTTAGTTGCAGTAGAGCTCTCTGAGGCCAGGGATAGCAATGTACACAGCCTCTGCCTCCTTCAAACTCTGAACAGCTTTAGGAATAGCAATTTGCTTTGAGAAACACCACAGCACAGGAGTTTGATTTCGCTAGTGCTTATGAACTACGCAGCTGTAGAGCAAAGGTTTTCAGCACAACAATATTACGCAAATGCAGAACATAGAGGTCCTGTGCCAAAGGGATTGATATTGACTGTGTTCCTCCTAAACAGGATAAAAGAAAAAAGGAAAAAACACAGAAACTAGAGTCACTTTGATTGTAATCAGTCAAAACAGCCCTGAAAGCAGTTATGTCTGGCATGTTAATGCAGTTACTTGTCTGTAAGAACCTGTTTTTCGGAAAGAAGCAGAAGAAAATTGCAAATTGCAATTCAAGGTAAAATTAAAGGGTCCAGAGATTATATCTAAGAAGCCATTCTCTCTTTTTTTTCCCACCTTTATATAAACTAGACATCTGAAAAAAATATATATATCCCTGCCTATCTGTATTTACATACAAGCGTAATTAGGAATAGCTTGACCTACCAACAGGATCAAACCTGCAGCACTAGCCTTTTTTCTTCCTCTCCTTCTGCCTTGAATTGATGCTACATTTCTGGACCACCGAATATCCTCCAGCAAAACCCATCCAAGGGCCACTTCCCTGCAGGATCCCTAATGGACCAGAGGACCCGGGGAGGCTTCTTGGCCGGATGACTGCAGGGAAGCAGCGCCAGCTCCATGGGGCCCTTGGCTAATGACAGACTAGACATGCCCTGCAGCCTGGTACTTCTGTTTTCCAGAGAAATTACTTATGTTGTTTCAGAAAACGTCTCTTTAGGGGCTTAAAAAGGCTGATGTGCAGCCTATCAGTCGGGTCAGTTGAAATTAGAAACTGAGCTGTGTTGAATAGTTGCTTTATCTCTCCTGATTATTTTACAGAAACCCTGGCCTGTCACCCTTCTATTTTCCCTTCCTACTTCTCCAGTTCGGAGAAAAGCATGTTACTAAGACACATCCAAATATCTCATTTAATCCTCTATTTATTTCTTAACCTCCCCCCCAGCTCCCGCTCCTGGTTAGTAAATCATTTCTACAATCACTTATAACAGATTCCCCTCCCACTTCTTGATACTACAGCCTAAAATTAAGGCATAAAAGAAAGAAAGACAACTCATCTTCTTTACTTAAGTATATACCATGAGCATAAACCATGTCAAGTAAATTTAAGTAGCCTACCTGTTTACAGCAGCACTGCTAAATTACTTGTATTTTTTCCTAACGCCGACTTTTTTATTGAAGTATTTTCATTTGATTCCTCCACAGCAGGGTAAAGTTGATAGCAATAAAACCCCTCAGCACCAAAATAGCCCACAAAACTCAGACACATTAGGAGAAATTTTCAACAAATATACAGTTCCACAAGTGAATTTCTAACATCAGTAATAGAGCCAACATAGATATTTATTCAGTGAAACCCCAACTCTGAATGCTTTCTGCAAGGATTGACATGTTTTTCCCTACAGAAATTCAAATAATGTCAAATGTCAAATAATAACTTGTGAATAATGCACACAGAAGTTTTCCCAAATGCACAAAGTGGTTACATATATTAAAAGGTAGATATATTTTCACACAAAAGAAGACTTTTAAGTTACTTCATTACTGAGCTGGTCCTTTTTCAGAATCATCACTGGCACATAAAAAATAATTGCAAGTAGCAGCAGCATAAAAATGCTCAATGAACTACATTTTATCTTTATAGGCCAAAACCCGGCTCAGGCAGGGAAAGAAATGGGATGTTATCTGTTTATATAATCTTAACTAGAAAGTTCTAAACGAACAACCCAGCTAGCACACACACACACACCCTCCTCCCTATCTCAGAGGAGGGATTAGCTATCCATCCTCATGAACATCAGTGGATGCGTGTGAGAAATGCACGTTTAGGCACCTGAGCCCTCACTGCCACCATCACACACAGTGAAACAATCAATGTACTTTTGAATCACGTAACATATAAACAAACAAGAAGATTTTCAGGTAAAATCGCCCCATTCAAAATCTAGGTCAAAATATATCTAACATTACAACCCTGTGATTTGTCTTAAAGCAGTTATTTTCCTTAAGACCAGCCATCTCAGGAGACTGTAAACTGTACGTAGTCTCTAGTCACACATTTCAATATTGTATGACTGGAAAACCAGAAACAGATAATTATGGCATGTTGTACATTATTGCCACTGACATTTGAGATGCGAGATTCAAAGGAAAAACCCAAATCAAAAAACCCTAGAAGCAAGAAGAAACACAACCCTGAAGGTAACATCCAGGTAAGAAACATATAAGAATAAATGCTGTTCCCACCTCCACACTCCTCTCAGGACAATTTAGGGACAGAATTTCTACACGTAGTGTTAAGTGGAAGAAAACCAGCAAATATGAAAAAACACAAGATAAGGTTAATTTTCGCTAGCAGAGAGAACATCCAGTCCCACTTTACCTGTTCTGCACCATGCTCATTGCCATCCAATCTGCAGGGTAAACATTCTTTCCAATGAGATCTTTGAACATTATAAATGTTTCCATCAAGAAGTCCTAAAACAAGAAAATGCAATAATTTGAGACAGTGGGTAGACAACAGACTTGAGGTGCTCCTGTTGTGATTATGGGACTAAGAGGCAGGGCATTGTTGTGTTCCTTGTGAAATCAGTGAAGAGATTCCCACGGGGAACAGACACCACAAACTGAGGCTGAAGCCACAGACTTGAAATGAAAACTAAATGTCATTCATCTGCTAAAAAGAATCATAAATGAATGGAAAAAAAAAGTTAGAGGAACTTGCAGCAAAACTGCCGAATTATTATGTAGCAGAACAGCCTCTCAATATACAAAGAATAAAGAAATAAGAAAAATACATCTCGTCTAGTCCATTTAGTCTAAATTTAGTATTCCAAATTAAACAGTGAAGAGACAGCAAAAAATTCTCAAAGCAAACAGTTTGTCCTTTTCTATGAATGTGTTACAATCACTGCCTAATGAACTCAAAGAAAATTAACAAAATCACTTCAAGTCTCTTACATATCTACTGCAGACAGGCAGTTCTGCCCTTGAACTTCTGAGCAAGGCCACAGCACATCGCAAGCTCATATGTCACCATCTATTACTGAAACCTCACAAGCAGCTCTCTGCACAAATCTGCACTCTTTCGGGGCAAATTACTTAAAGGAAACCAAATGCACAAGAAGTCTCAACAACTTTACTGGAAAATAAATCTTCATCATCCTCACCGACACAGGCTTACACTACTCAAAAATGAAAAGACAACAACTCAATGCTTCAAAAAGTAAAAACATTAAATATACTGGTATCATTTCTTTTATTTATTTATTGTTTTCAACGTGCTGTGCAGAAGTGCTCAGATTGATTAAGGATTACCACAACTGATAGTTTTCATTCAAACTGCTAGATATAACCTAAATGAAGTGCTAACCCAAGCTGCTCAGAAGCTGAAATTATATTAAAATACTCTTATATTAATAGGCAGACTAAAGCATTTGAAGAATTGCAAAGACTATCCAAGACTGGATCTGCTGGCATTTCAGTTATGGGACAACTCTGACTAAAGAAGGGGATGAGTATCTGCCAACTCAAAATATTACCTCTGCAGAGAAATTTTAAACGGTGTAACTGCAGCTTGTGTCAGCAGCCAGACTTAATTCAGAGTTGTGCCAGGAGTGTAAATAAAAGGACAGACAAAAGTCTACTAAAACTGTTCACAAGAGAGTGACCACTGCAATAAATAAGGATATTCCTTAGGTATCATCCATCTATTGTAGGAACTGGCACTGTGAAAATAAGGGATTCACTGCACTTAGTACAAGACAGAAATAGACTTGGTATTGAGAAGAAGAAGTGGAAATGGACAAGTATGTGCAAAAAAAAGGAACGGTGGGTTGGTTAGTTGAGTTTTTCAGGAGAATATAATATAGCAAATTGTTAAATTATCCACTTCAGTACTGGGGTTAACAAAGGTGGCATGTATATCTTTCCACATTTCAGACTGCAGCACTATCCAAGCCAGCAAAAGAGTGGGACAATGACCCAGAGATACAAAATGTCCAGAAATAAACTTCATGCTAGGAAGAACCAGATGAGGCAATCCAAAAAAACACTGCTAATCTCTCACAGGTAATGAAATACGTAGAGATACAATTATATATTCATGAACTCCCTGATGGTGTATGTACTCACCACTAGTTCCGAACTTGTCTGAAAAGTTTCAATATAAACCGAGTAATGTTGGTTGTTCATCTGGTTTAAGATGGCGGTCATGCAGGCTACAAAATGACTCTACAAAAAATAAAAATAAATATATAAAGAGAAAGACATCAACAGAAAGAAAACACACATTTAGATTATTTCAAACAATGAACTCTTATCTCTAATGTGGAACTATACTAAATGTCTACTAAAACCTTTTATGTTACTAAAAAAAATTGCTAGATTAACAAAACATCGTATTTTGGCCACTCCGTGTGGATGAAATAGAGTAAGAACCCAAAAAGGACAGCACAAAAGCTGCTCCTGGAAGAAGTAGTCTCTACTGAAGAAGTGGCAACACTCGTGAAACACCACATGCAAACACACATTGTGTGAAAATTCAGTTTCAACAAAACTCAACATTAGTTTAAGACTCCTAAAATAAGCATTATGTTCCTTGGGATTTTTTCACCAGGAATCCATAGAAACTAAAATATTACTACCAAATTTTTCAACTTACGCTAACAATAGAGTCTACAGTCCTGCACAAGAAAAAACACTGCAAGGAGGGTATACATTCCCCATGTTTCTGAGTACTCGTTATAGAACTTTCCAAAATTTCTATAGAATAATACTATCGCTTTCATCTCTCAAGACCTTTCTCCAAGATTCTCAAAAGGAAATATTCTATTTTTCTTAATCCCTAAAGCAGAAATGCTACAGGATGAAAAGCAGGTTTTTACTGCAATTTACTGAGTGTGAAAAAGACATTTTTGATCTCTTTGGCTACAATGGTGAGCTTAATAGTTAGAATTTTCCTTTAAGTCTTATTCATATTGATGCTTTTTACTTTGATACTGACTTTTCTCTATAAATTTTAATTACTCTTTTCAAGTGAACCTGCTTTAAACACACCCATTTTCTTTAAGTAAGCGAATATGGAGGACACCAGCATACAAATTGTTTTTCTAGATTTAGGTGAAACTTGGTATTGTCGTGGTTTAGAATCGATCCGAGCGCCTCGCCTTTCCCTGAGACAGGAGAAGTTAATTCCATCTGGTCCTGGGCTTCAGCGGGCAGATTCTCCCTGTACCTCTGAGTCACTTCCTATCTCCTTCGCATCACTAAAGCACCAAGGTCACCCGATACTGAAGTAGCAGCTGCGGTTTGTTTTACCCAACCATTTTGTCTATTGCTCAGGCAGAGCCAGCTCTCCCTAACTTCGGGTTATGGCCACTAGAGGTCTTTTACTTTCATATGGTAGCTGCTGCTCAGTTTGTACTGCTTTTTTTTATTTATTCCTACGTGAGCAGATCCAGTTCACTTCTTGCACATAAACAGGGAAAATTACAACATAAAGGACTTATTACACCTTCTTTTGGAATAACATTACTGCTGGGGAGAGGCTTGCCTACTTCGCAAGACTGAGAAGACAGATTTTCTGCAGGTAAACTCAAAGCTTTCAGGTAAGATATCGTGTGCTCTCGGGGACTGATGCTCTTCTAAAAGCAATGCTGATTTTCCTGCTAAAATAGTTTACTTTTACAGGTATGGCTCAGACAAGTCTTTTTAGTGATTTTTAATCCACAGTTGTTAGCAATAATGAACTGTAAAGGATCTAGTAGTGAAACTGTGATGGTTTTTGCTATGATGCCTTGATTTTAATTTTAAAAAAAATACTGACAGAAGTTAGAGAATATTGTACAAGGAAATAATAGTCTGCATTTTCAGGAGTTAAACACATGCTCCCAATTGCCTCCTTTCACTCATTTTAAATAATCACTTTTTGAAATAAGTAGGATTTCTTTGCAAGCCGTGAATACATGTACTGTATTGCTTAAAGGCACAAGGACTTTAAGAATGTTCATTTATTTGTTGAAAAGAACTTAGAAAATGTGCCTAGCTACATCTCTTATTAGGATACAGCATGAATGCCTATTCAGGGTAACTGTGTATGATCATTTTAAAATTAACATATGGCAGGTTTTGACCACTGAAGAGAGACCCATAAAAAGAGATCATATTTTGCTAGCCCGTGCCTCACACCAAACCTGTCACATTGACATCACTGTGACTGATGCCTATAAAAAAAGACAGTGACAGAAAAGGTGGTTTGCTACAAAAACTTCCTTCATCATCTGCCTGGAACTGTAAGGCAGGAAAACACCCCAATACTGTTTGATCTTTAATCATTTTCTCACGAGCAATCCCCACAGGTAGAAATGAAGGGCTAGCTCCTCTCCAAGCTAGGAGCCTGTCCCTGTCCCAGTGTCCAAGGGAAGAGGCGCTTCCCGGGCACACTCAGCACCTCGGCCCTCAGCACTGGGGCTGGAGGCAGGATGAGACCTCCTGAGAGGAGACAGAGAATCTCTGGGCTGCTCAAGTGCCTCTGCTAACACAGGCAAAGAAGCCAAAGTGCTTGAAATCAAAGCAAGTTGTGCACAAGAGCCCTCACTGAGACTTGCACAGCGCGAGATGGACAGCAGAAACTCCGAATCCAGCACCGCCTACGCACACAGTAGCCGGCTGCTTAGTCTCAACTTTTTGTTGTTGTTGCTTTTAAAATCAAGCACTGTATGTAATCATTGGATATTAAAAGAGGTTGCAGCACAGGAGATGAAATTCTTCAAGTAAAACCTTGCAGCGTCATTTCAGCTGTGCTTAGGCTTGTTAGGATTTATCTAATGTATCACAGCAGAGATGCTTGATTGGAAGTAGGTCAAATGTGCAAAACCCAAAGTTACCCAAGTAAACACTTGACTAATAAGGGAATACTAAGAGAAACGTTAGCAGGAAAAGCTCTCTGGAAATACTGCACTGTTTTGAAGAGAAGCTCTAACAAGCACATATTTTCAAATTTATAACATTCAGTTGCATTTGAATTTTAAAGACTTCATGAATAGAAATAGTGCTGAATTCTAATTTCAGAATTAACCAAGTGGCTGACAGCCTTCCAAACAGTTTGTGAGGAAATAAGGAAATAGGTGGTATAAACACTGCACTTTTATCACAAACAGAAATACAGTGTAAATAGGGAATGAGACACAGAGGAGAAAATCTCTTCTCTAGCAGCCAAACTACTCATTGGCTAAAAAAACAAACAAACAAAACATGATTAATATCAAAATTCAGTAAACAAGAACATTGTCTGGCTTTAGAAGTTATATTGCAAACCATGGACTAAAAAAAACCACGACTATTTTGGTTGTGTACATGAAGAGAGACCACAGGTGCATTCAGGAGAACAAATGGGGCACTGAGGTCAAGGCAGAGAGAGCCTGCAAAAAATAACTCCCCCCACTGCCATTCAAGTGCATACAAGCTATGGATGCAACTCTTAGAGCAAAAGAAACATCTTAAAAATATTAGAGTCATATGAGTAAGATGACAAACTTCAGCACCTAGCAACTAAATCCCAGCATACTTTATAATAGCAGAGGGTGACAGGTTGCCGTAGTAACTTCAAATAATGTACCAGCACCACGAGAATAAATAAAGCAAATGCACTGCAAGAAGAAACCGCAAGAGAAATAATGCAGAAACAAGCTACTAATTCAGCAACAGATTTGAACAGCTACTGTGGATAGTTTTCATGGGGGTGTATTTCTGGAATAAGCAAGGAGGGTGTTTTTTTCATGTAGCCAGTTAAGTAACATTTATTGTCCTTAACAGACATCTTTTCCTACAGAAGGCTACAGTCTACATGCGTAATAACCATATGTACATCATCAAAAGCAATCAAATAAAATGCAACATGAATAATTCAAAGGTTTTGGAAAGCCAAACACACAGTAGTTATACTTAGATCGCTTTTTTTAAACTGTTAAGTTTCTCCTTTTAACTTAAGTTTTAATTACTCCTTATACTTCAGCTCTCAGTTAAGGCAAGTTAAGAAGCCTCCCTGACATACCACCATGCTCACAAGCCTCAACTTTACTTTCATTTATGTACAATTTTCTGCATTGATCAAAGAAGGTCATCCAAAAGACTGGTCTTTTTCATAGTTTACTAAACAAACCCACTACATACACCAGATCTAATTCTGAACTCCTTTTTAGGTTAACCCAGAAGTTTAAAACACCATGCATGCTAGTAACAGTAACCATAAAAAGCTGTGCATATAGTATGGACGACAGATAATTTCTGCATGCCAAATAGTTATTTTTTGTTCACAAAAAGAGTTCAAAAGTCTTTCTGGAAGAAAACTGACAAATGTTGCTGTTGGTGTAAAGAAAACCCTGCAGACGAACTGTGTCAATCTAGTGCTGGAAATCAGCATTATTTATGCTGTATCACACGCACATAATGCAGAAGATCTCCTAATACACACACCTCACAGATCATCCCACCTGCTCAATATACGAGCTTAAGAGCAACATGAAAATTACCACAAATGCAAAGTATGGAAGATGCTCACGGATGTCAGGAACAACAAGGGTTCAAAGTTTATTTACAAAGATGGTAAAAGCCTGAGTTCCTCAGGAAACTACCCTAAACCTGGAGAACTCTGGCACACACCACGGGTAGCCCAAACATCCTCACCGCATGACACACACTGAAAACAAGCACCTGGAAAAGAGAGGCTGAATTCGAAATGCTGAACTGCTGTGTAGTAATTCTTCTTCCCCAGAAACAGAGGCCTCTGCCAATGCATGTGCTCTCCTAAACTGTGCTGTTAGTTGTAAAAAAGTTTACCAGTCTTGCTAATAATTATTTTATAATAGCCTACATACATCCACTCTTCTAGTAGGCTTAAATTTTTAATTTTCCATTTATATTTGTTATAGTTCATTGGACCTGTCATCCTGTCTTTTATAGACGACTGAACAGAAGCTTAGGCATCCTATTGAAACATCTTACTGACAGTTTTGGATTTCTGACCAAAACCAGCAAGGCTGGGTTGGTTTGTTCTTTTCTTTGTGCACACATGTTTTGGCCAAAAGGATATAAAGCTATACAAATAATAGATTAATGGATAGAAAATATAGGACAACTTTTCCAACTGAGTGAAACAGTAATGGCAGCTGCCATAAGACCTAAATATAAGTTATAAGGTAAACAATCAAGGCAATTTCAAAATTATTCCCTTTTAGGCTTTTTCAGGCGTAGAGCTACAGGTCATTTCCTTCCCGTTGGTTAAAAGCAAAAAGACAAAGGCGTAAGACATGACCTACAATCGGCATGATGTTTTTATAACACAGCCTTTGCCATCTAATCTTTTACCTTGTGTTGAGCAATACCCCACAGGGAAGATTTGCACTCTCTACTCGTTTGCTGCTACTGTTGCTGGGGTTTTGTTTGGGCTTCACACCATAAACACACAGCAGAATTTTCACAGTCTCTGGCTGGGTTGAAGGTCAACTGCAAGTCTGTGCTCACACACAGTTGTGCAACGCACTGCAGCTTCCACAATACGAACACTGCCACCACCTGCAAGTTGTGCACATGAACAAATCACACACAACATGATTTAGGGTCAAGAAAGAAAGCAACTATCTGGGATGGACAGTCATTGCTTGAATATTGAACCTTAACTTGTGCAGAGAACAGAAGTGTCAAAAAACAAAATCAAAATGAATCCCCACACTCAAAGAAAACCAGCTGTTCCAGCTCCCCAGGCACTGCTGCCCACACTCCAAGCTCAGCACTTGTGTATTGGAGGGCACCTCCCATCCGTATCTTCGGATCTACGCCACATTACGCCGCAGGCTTTCCCTCTTCCTTTGGAATCCAGTACAATTACTCCTAGCTTGGTTTTCAGGCTGTCCTCAGTCCAGAAAATAATTCCTACCCCAGTACAGAAGATATTCACTGAAAACCCCAAATTTCCTTATGCAATCAGGCTGCTTATTTCCTTAGTTGCTTATTCTAAGCGCTGTTCTATTTCCCTGTTGTCACCAAACCAGAGGCTCAGGCCAGCTGACAACATGTGCTTTGTCTTTTTAACTCTCCCATTGCACTCATTGCCGAGTTAAAGAGGATACAAGTTAGTACTCCACAGAAAAAAATGCACACACACAAAATATACACCATTCAAAGGTAATATTATCCCTGATTTGCTTCCATCAGAACTAAGTTATTTACTGTACCAAAGCTTGGCCAACCTCTTGCTGGAAGAAAGTCTGAGAAACGATGAAATCCGGAAGGAGGCGACGCTGCGGCAGGGCTGAGCTGCTTGCTCCACGTTAAGAGGGGCTATAGCCAAATCCACAGGACTACCAAGCAACACTCAGCAGCTGCACCCACATCTGGGAGAAATTAATTCAACTGAACAGTTTATTCTTGTGCAGATAAAACAGGGGGGGAAATGTTCATTACACCAAGTGAGGTAGCTTCTCTTATTTCTGTGTAAATTATGTTTTTCTAGTTCATACATACTGTGAAGACAAATGGCTTGGCTGCTGGTTCTCTTACTTTAAAACTAAACAGAGCTACCCCAAAGTCAGAAGCCTTAAATTGATTTTGTTCTTTTTCAGCTGCACTTACTGAAGACAAGAACGGGAAAATCAAATTAAAAAAAACAGGCTGCATGAGCACAGATGAGACTAATATAATATATTTCTAAATTGTCAAAACAAAGTTTTCCCATAAAAGTTCCAGTTAAAACTGATGAAAGGCATACAGCTTCGGAAGCTTACTTGACAATTAATCTTAGGAAGAAAATAAGGCCGTCCCAATTTTTTTCCAATAACTCACATACATTACACTGACATATCTATCAACTGCATATTTATTGGATTAACTTATAGTCATCTACAAGGAATCCACTAAGATATTCCATTGTAGATCGCACATGTTTCAAAACATTATTTGTTGTTATTTAAGCAACAGCACAGCTACACTTGAGCTTCCAAAACAAAGGTTTTTCATCGCAAGGCCATGGAAATCTCATCAGAACCTGAAGATTTCCACGGTGAAGCTCCTCAAGTCTGTATCACCATGTGTTCTTAGTGCAGAATTAAAGTCAGTTTTGACACAGCAGATACAATCAAATACTGAAACATTTGTAAATATCAACATGCAGCCATACCTTACATTGAATTAAAAATCAGTAATACCTTAAAAGCCTCCACCACTGAGTGGTAGTTTTGGATTAATCTGTGAAGGAACAAGTGGCCTGGGTGGACAATCCCTTTGTTTTAGCCAGGGTCCACAGTTTTAACATTCAGTACTTCCGTGGCGCTCACTTAGGCATAGCTAAGTAAAACGTAAGACCGAGTTAGAGAAATTAAATATTTTTAAAGACTTTGACCTTTTTTAGTAGTTGCCATGACAAATAAACTCCAGCTGTTTTATGGAAGGTGCCTTACACTTTTTCCTAAAATTTCAAACCTCCACTTACAGCAAAGTAAGTCCAAATGGCCAGGTCGGGCTGTCATACTGTCATTTATAGTATCCTACATTAAAACAATCACCTGGAAACAGAAGAAGGTAATACAGTACTGTCCTGTTGACAGCTTGCCCTTTCAAATAGGAGTTTACACTGGGTATTATTTTTTCTAGAATAATTGGTTTTTATAGGTTGAAGTAATCTTGGGGTCTGGTTAAGAGACAAACAGGCGAAAGACTAAGTTCACAGGAAAAAAAAATCACAATCTTTTTAAGACAAAGAGCATTTTATATTAAATCTTATCATCACTTGGTAATAGAAACCACAGGCATAGTCAGTGAAAAGAAAAAAAAACACACCCAACACTTTTTTAACCATGAAAGGATAAAACTTCTGAAAAAATAACCTACTACTGGCTACTTTGCAAGCTACTGCTAATAAACATCACGCTCAAGTGCACCTCTTCTTAGGCTATGCCTGTTGTTTCGATTCCAAAGCAACATCACCACAGAAACAAAGAATCTAAAATATGGGAGAGTGCAAACAAAATCACCAAAACGGCACTTTCCACACCAATAATTTTGTATGTGCTCTCAAGCCTTGTGGAGGGAGGACATGACATCACGCCTCCCACACTGGAGGGCTTTGGCAGAATAAGAAATATGCTTATAATAACCAGGTCTCTTTGCATGAGCCCAATGAGAGTTGAATTTATTAGGTACTGATTAGAAAGCTCCATCAGGGACAAAAATAGAAGAATAAAATTTGAAAAAAAAAAAAAAAGTAGTAGACAATATATTAGCTCTTGGATTTTCTTATTTTTTTAATGAGCAAAAGATGAATCTGCCTGAAGCCTGCAATAGTTATTAGCAGAGGATTATCTGGATCATAACCAGATTGTTATAGTTAACAGTCAATATGCAACCATACATACAGAAAACACTTTCTTGGAGAAACACAGGTTGGATATTCTTTTCTTCCTATTTGTTGTGTTTTACACCTATGTGTTGATAATAAAAACCCTGTAAAGAATCTGAACAAGAACTGTATTAGGTCAGGAAACTTCTCAAGCTACTCCCAAGAAGGGATTTTTCAATACGTTACCATTTTCTCTCAATCTGGGACAGAAATTTTGCCAATGAACTGGAGGGAAAAGGCACCCGGCAGAACTGCAGAGAGCCCCAGCTCCTGTTCTGTCAGCAGCACAACCCTTAGTTGCTCCATGACTGCAGCTCTAAGAGCTCTGACTGCTATGACTGCAGGAGGAAAAGCTGAATTCCTGTTCCACAAGGGCTTACGTGCATTTTTTCCACCCCTTCTCCCCTAATTCGCAATATAAGGGAACAAGAAAACATCAGACAAGAGTATGACAAAACGCTGGTCTTCCTTTCTATAGTGATGCCAATTTCTTGCAACAAAATGGTGTAGTCAAAGCAGACACCCCTGTTGCCTTCAAAGGAAATCTTTCTAACAACAAATGATACCCTCACTCCGAAATATCTCTCTCTCTCTCTCTCTTTCACACACACACACACACACACACACACTACACAACTACACACTACACAAACCCTCTGTAGAATAAAGGGTGAGTATAGTACCATGTTACAACAGATGCTCCCAAATACAAACTCATTTTCAAACTTTTTCCAGCATTTTATCAAACATGCATATCAAGAAATATTAATCGGGCTATGCTGTCTGGTCACATGAACTCTTTTAGAGGACACTTGCGCACCAAAGAAAGGCTCCTTTTCTTGCAATGTTTCAGTGCCAAAATATGCAGAGCTATTTGTGGAAGGGCTTGATAGCTCCTTGCTCTTGAGCTGTGATTTTACAGGAGAAGACTGCTTTACTGACAAAGTAATTATCACCTCATCAACCAGGCCAGCAGTAAAATGACACTGTAGGTAGCTGTTAGGTGATATGTGTTGGTACAGGTGAAGGAATTGCACTCCTAACAACAACAAAAAAGCAAAATTAGAAGCAAATTTATGCATAAGCAGTCTTCATCAATGAGCCAGAAAAGCCAAAAATGGCAGAAAAGAAATATATAATTTGTTACATCATGGATATTTTGTCTATGTACCTCCTAAAGCAGTATCATAAGGCTCTTGTATGTTTATTGCAGCAATTAGTAACGAAGTGTGGAAGATCAGTATGTATCTAACACAGTAGACCAAAAATTATTAGAACTACTGCAAGCTCTGCCACGGTTTATATATTAATGCTATTAGATTTAATTGCTCTTTTTGAACTATCCTACTGAAACTATGCCTAAAAACTTACCAACTCACGCTATATAGAATCAAATCATGATTATTACAGCATTCTTTTGAAAATATGCAAAGGGAACTGTTAATGAAGCAAGTACATTTTGTCATTTTACTTTACTAATGCATATGCCATACAGTGAACTTTACAGAATCATGACGGACAGAAGATGCATTTAATAGATGCTTCACTTTCATATACTCAAAAGAATTTGAAAGGTATTTTAAGAGAACTAACCTCAAGGATACTATTACAGAATGCTCTATAAATAATCTTCTTTTTGTTTGTTTGAGTTAGCATAAAGCCATCGACCTGAATGTTAACGTTAGGGCTTCCCAGTGCCTGTATCTTCTGATGTCCTGTGTTGCTTCAACTCGAGCAAGGCAACTAGCCCTGCTGGAATTATGACCGGAAATGAGGAAATGAGTTTGGAAAGCTAGCACTGAATCCCATACCCTTACTGAACTTCAAAGGGGACTGGAATCACAAGGTGAAAATAACAGGAAATGAGTTTGGAAAGCTAGCAGTGAATCCCATACCCCTACTGAACTTCAAAGGGGACTGGAATCAAATTGCTCATTTAGAACATTATCAGTTTAAGAAATGCATGTGATATGAAGAAAAGCAGATTGTCTGCTCAGGAGCTGATGAGTTGTGGAAACTCATAGAACTCCCTCAGAAATACCTGCACATGCCACTGCAAGATGGACACATGACAGATCCCACACAGCTCAAAAATTTCTGTGTTCTTTTGTTTCATAGCAAGATGTTCGACAGGCACATTGAACTGCCAACAATTCATCTGAATCAGAAAAATATTTTTTGCATGACTTGTAGCGTTTCTTCTCCTGATTTATATGTTTTTTACACTTTAAGCAAAGCTGTAAGAAGAATGGAAATGAGGAATGTAAAACACGAGACTATTTTAGGACTCCCTTTGTTTGCAATAAAAATAATAGAACAACTGATAATTTTCTATTATATTACATGTTCCTTTAATAAAATTTGTGAAAGAAAAAAAAAGGATGAAAAGTATTACATGTCTGGAATGTGTGCCCTGTTGACTGCAGTGCAGTTTAATGTCAGAGCACATATTCCCTGAACATTTTGAACTGTGGAAAAGAAAACAACTTCTACAAAACAGGAGGTTGCTTGGACAACTGACTGCAGAGAACTGTGAAGGTAAATTATAATCTTCAGCAGTTAGAAGCTTTAAAGGTATCATCAACTAGAAAATAAGGAATTACTGACATATACAGCTATTTAGGCCAGCACAATTACTCTAGGCATACACTAGGGAAGTTTTTTTCTGAGATGGCTCATTTCTCTTTTTTTTTTATTTTTTTTTATTTTTTTAAACATAGTTCCTGGCCATTAATTATGAATATTATACACTATAAAATATAAGAAAAAGGCATTTGCAACTGAAAAGGAGACAGAATTATATGTACACAAATTGATGCCTAATAAATAGGCCAACAGGAGGAGGAGCAAATAAAATAAGAGAGCATTAGTAGCTCTCCCCTTCTCCTTTCAGATGATCATAAAAATCCAAACACAAGTGCTGCATTTAGAGGGCGTCAGGGCATTAGTTTGGGCTTGACAGGCTGTACAAGTCAAGTCCCAGATGGACTGGAAGAACTGAATAACACAGCAGGAAAGCAATATGAAAGCCACCAAAATTTTTCAGGAACCAGAAGAGAACTTGCCTTCTATTTAATACAATATTATTTTGAATGTCACTGCACTGGGTAAAGAGGAGTCTCTGTGGATGCAAGGATGACTGTTCCGCAGAAAACTGAAGAAAAAAAATGTAGAGCAGAGTGCGCTAGCAGAACAGCTCAGACTGACTAATGTTAGCCCCACAAAGGAAAACTTGTTCAAATACAATTCCCTGTCACTGGCTCTCCCAGCTGTTCCTGTAGCCTTCTGCAACCTCCTTGGGACACAGCAGCTTTTCAGGACTGGCTAACTTGGCCTGTCAGTCAGAACAAAAACTCACAAGGTAGGAGGAAATAACAATGTGCAAACCTATTTGGTATAATGGACACATGCACAATGTATGCAAAGAAGACTTCCTAATTTAATAATAGCTAAGAGGAATCTTAATTATTGACCCAGACACACTTATCTGAACCCTACAGTCTCCTGGAATACAGCCGTGAAATGAATAATTCTACAGACAAAAACATCTCCATCAGGATATGAACTTAAACAAGAAAATGGGCAGATGTGTGAGCACGCAATTCCCTCTGAACTATTTTATTCCTGGGTTTCAAAGTTATACATAGGCCTCTTGAATGCCAGCTGGCCATGTCAGCTGTAAGTGTCTTTTTCTGGGCTAAAAGTTTGGAGAATAAAGCATTAATGTTGACAGATTAGCCACAGTAATGTCTTTGTGAGTTCTATCATAAATTATGTTTTAGAAAGTCTTTCTTTAAATTTAATAACAAAAACAAGAACTGAAAGAAGAATGAAATGCTTGTTTAGGTCCCTTTGCTAACACAGCCTAAGTGTAATAGATTTCTAGGCTGCCTGCACTGCCCAACCGCATGTCAAAGTAGTTAGTATTGGTTGCTTCTTGGCATTTTATCTGGAAAAACATCTAAAAAACTGCACACTGAATTATGTCTGAAGAACTACAAAAAACATGCTCCTCATCACACCTTTCACCTACCCAGACAGTACTCAGGAACACATTCCAAATTTCCACAGAACTACGTTGCTGCCTACCCAAGCTACATCAGAAGCTATTCCCAAAGGACCCTTTAATAACAAAATTATGACTTAGAAGACAAAACAACCTAATTTTGAGGAAACAACCTCATTTCAGAGTCACTAAGGCAACATGGAGTGTTGATATCATGCAATGAAGAAAAGAAACGGCTTCCAGCAGAACAGGCACCTGGCATTAAGTAGCCATCCTAAGGGGGCCCATCCCAGGGACATGCAGGGAAGGAGAAGGAAGCTGCTCCTCATTCCTGGGACCCCAAGGCAGGGCAGGCCACACCGCGTAGCTCCTCCAGTACCCAGCCTGCAGCTCTCTGCTCAGCGTCACTAGGGACGTGACTGTCCTGTAAAGTCCCTATCACGGGCCTCATGCTACATCCTTCGGTGCCAAAATGGACAGGCAAAGTTACTTTAACATAATACATATTATGTACCACAAGGACATAATTTAACATAATTAACATAAGGACATTTAACATAATACATATTATGTACCACATACCATTAAACGGCTTACACATACCTGTGCAAGTTCAAGCAAAATGTGAGTTCACACAAGTTACAAGATCAGTTACAAGCTGCCTGCCCAGAGAAATGGCATGTTGCAAAACACCTTCAGCAAGGTTCAGAGCCCTAGGTGTGTTCACAGATGTTAATCTGTCCTGTAAGGAGCACACCAGACCATGAGGAAAGGGCAGCCTTTCATTTTTTGCGTTGTCTCACCACAGAAACACAAGGTTAAGCCTTGCCTTTCTCAAGGGTGAAAGCCTTATCTGGATTTTTGTGGGTGCTTTCTTTCTTTCTTTTTTTTTTTTTTAACCAGATTACTGCAGATCTCTTCTTGGAGGCACCCCAGGACAGAATAGACAGACTTTCTATTTTTGTTAAAAAATACATGCGCTAAAATATCACTTAATTTTTCTCTGACATTATACTGGCTTCCTCTTAAATATCATATTGATTTTATTATCTTGTTACTTATTTAAGGGACTTCATGGTCTTACTGTGTTTCAACTTCTTAAGATTAGGAAGTTGCAGGGAACTTGCTTTATACTCAGTTCCTAAACACAGAGGATGTCCCATGCCAAAAGATCTAAAGTAACTAAGCACTGGCCCTACCTCAGGATGACTCTGAAATCTGGCAGTAACTTCTGGAAACTGTAGAGTCCCATTTTCTTTACATGAGCATCTAAAAGCTGTTATTAAGAACATTAAGAAACAATTAATTGACATCATTGACAGAAAATCTCTATATTTATCCTTTCAGGCTTGTAACATATGCAAATCTCAGCACACAAGTCATCAGTGTTCAGTCCCAAGATAATGTACAAAAGAAAAAAAAAGAGAAAAAATGAGAAAAAAAAAAACAGAGAGATAATATTTAAATAAAGTTGGGAAAACAAATCACCCACTTGTTGGTCTTACTCTGGTGGCACCAGATTTGACTTTCATTTGCCTTTCTACTCCTTTGAGGAACAGTTTTCAGCCTCAGATGCATTGCAAAAATGCCATACACGTAGGGTTGATACCTTTGACCAAAGAATGAGCCGCAGAGAAACTTAATGTTCAATGCCTAAGGCTCCTGATTTTGGAAGCAGTGGAAAGCTTAAAGAGGGCTTGTAATACTACAGTACTTTTTATGCTGCCAATAATTTATTGAAATGTTTTTGCAAACCCTCTCCTAGCAGGCAACAACACTTTTAAAAAGTAACTTCTCTCTAGCTGTAGAAAAGGCAGCCAGGCAAAATGATGCCACAATTTATTTTTTAAAGGTAGCTGGCCCAGCATAATAACCTGGATACCTCATAAACACTCAATCATAAAGTATTAAAATATACAGGAGTGAAAAGCCCTATGAAATGACAGATTAAAACCAAAGAATTACAAATAAATTGGTGTACCAGACGGCAAGCACGAATGAGGGAAAACTGTCTTCAAAATGCTTGTGAAACAAACTAAAATAGACCCTTTCTTGAGTACCCTGAGAGGAACGTGGCACAGACCAGAAACAAGTACAGGCAAATGACCTGTCTCAGCCCTTCTGCCCTACTTATCAACATGACCAAGGCTTTTGTGGTGTTAAATCCTTGGTCATGATACCAGGTACTAAGTTCTTAACAAAATCCACTTTGCTGAGGAGCCCAGCATCACGAGGTTGGTGCATCTCGAGGTTAGATGCCTTATAGCAGGACCTGCCAATCAACAGTGGTTTCTCCGGCACTCTTCTCTTCAGTTCCTCTAAGAAAGATATAGTTCTGGTAGCCCGGGAAAAGCAGCATGAAACAATCTACAGAGCCACCCTAGCTATGACCTTACAAACAATAATTTCTTCACTATGTTCTGGAAAAAAAAAAAAAAAATTGAAGAGGAGATTTGTCGACTCATCAGGTTGTCCTAACAGATGAAACTCCAGAACGATGGAACTTGAAAAACCTCTCTGCAAGGTTGAAAAGCAGCCACAATCACAACCGATACCATGATTTTTCCTCAGAGGAGTCCCAGCTCATTATATCTTAGCTTAGATTCCTTCTCCACCTGCAGAAGCTTTTCCTCATCAAAAATAGGCAGCTTAAGGGAAATGTCATTCTCTGCATACATCCTGCCAAAGCCAATAAGCATAATTCCAGTCTCTCCAGAGGATCCTGTCAGCCATTTTCATGTAATCCAGTCTCTAAACTGCCATAATTCAATTCCCTCACACTGAAAATGATTTCAGAGTCAAGACTTGGAAAGATTCAGCTGGGTATATTCAGAACTGTACACAAAATACATCTCATGGGGACAACATACACTGCCACATACATATTTTATGTCATGCACTGGCCTAAAAGAAGAGTTAAAAAAACCCCTTGAGATGCAGATTTTAAATTCCAGCCCTGTTACCACGATGAGAACTGGCACAATCTTCAAAC
>NW_010576736.1:27180-101861 GCF_000705375.1 Tinamus guttatus
GCCTGATTCCCAATCACTGTCTCCCACTGTGTTCAGAAACTTCGAGACATGAGCAAAAGTAATACACAAATATAAGCAAAAGTAACACTTACCTGCACTGAAGAAACAAACAGGATGGGCAAGTAGAGTACAGGGACAAATACAATATGAGTATTATGAGGAAGATTAATATTCCTAAAATCTAAGGGACTTGAGTTAAAACACACTTCTGATGTCCTTTTCCTCATCTGAACCAAGGTTTTGACTTATCAAGACCCAAAATCTGGATAATAAAAATAAGATATTGCAGGATGCTGGTATCTTGAAATATAACTGACACTCCACTGATAAGCCAGCAAACAGCCCAAAATGGGACTGAAATAGGATAGACAATATGGGACTGGCAGAAGAACAGTCCTAGAAACCAAGGGATATAGGGAAGAAAATTTCTGGAATCACGAGCAACTGATAGCTGAAGGAAGAGCAGAGCTTGAGAGCTTCAGTTAAAATAGGGGATGGTAGGAGTCAACTGCACAGCAGGGGTGCCAAGAGACATTCAGTGCCTGATGCATGTTTCTTTTAGGCGTCTTCTCAACAATGACACAGAGAGGAAGGGGAACAGGCCAACCTGTCACCAGTAGTGTCTAGTGTTCAGAATCTCCTGACACCTAAGCATGTAAGCAAACCTAACATAAAATATTTTCTGTATCTCACTTAGTACTTAGGCATTTAAATCCCATGTAAGTTGTATATTCAGTATTAAGTGCTTCATGAAAATATTCTGCATCTTCACAAGCCCATGCTATTCGCTTCCTAGCAGGGTGATCAGGAAGAGAGGTTGAAAATTAAGATGCCCTGTGTTCCTCCACTCCAGGAATGCGCGTGGTGCCAGGATAGGCACTGCAAACAGCGGGACATGAAAAGCCTCAGGATTTCCAAGTGACTGAGCCAGGTGCTAAAATATCTGAAATGAGACTTATGTCACTACAAAACAGCAGAGCATTCAAAAGTGGAGAAAAAATACTAATAAATAACTGAACATCTTTGTGAATTTCCATATTACTTGACAGTTTGAGGTTTTGTAGAGTGTGACCTGTGGAGAACACTATGAGACTCCTATATAATGCACAATTCACTGATTTTTCTATTCTACACTCTGAAAACCCCCTAATAACTTGAGGCTACGATAATACAAATATCTTAATACAAAGATAGCTAAAGCACAAAGGCTACCTTAAATTCAAGGTGAAACTATCAGTATTCATTCTGCAGCCCAGCAAGCTGTAAAAACTCCTTACCAGCCTTACAGAACTTAAATCTTTGCAGAAAATAGGAGCGTGAAATCCACTGGGGTTTCTTATATTATAAAAGTTTAAGTTGTTCATTAAAAGCCATCCTAGAATGACTACCAAGACTGCCATTCCTTAAGCTTCCTTTAAGAAAACACTGGAAAAAGAAAGAATTGGACAATGACTTCTTTCGCCTTGTTTTATTCAGGTTAAGAAGTTTGATCGGACACAATACCACATGTGCCATAAAACTACTTAATCTGAATATATTAATTTACAGTTACTATAGCTTTGCCAGTTATAATTATTTCTATAACACTCAAATTCATCTGCTGTTCCATCTTTTGTAGATAGGTCATTTAGAAGTGGCAAAAATCTAGATTGAATTAGGAAATTTAAAGTGCTGATTTCTGAGGAGACAAAGAGGTAAATTATACTAACCATCTGCATGCCAAGAGCCCTCCAGACATATTCTATACTTAGCGATTTTCAAGAGGCTCCTATCAACTTGCTTTTCAAGGAATACCGTGCAAAGTAGTTTGCTATGGTCACTATAATGAAAACTGATTTTTTGCTTTTAGCAGACTGGCAAAACAGAAAATTAAGGAGTTAAATGGAAACTGAATGAGTTAGAAAACAAGTCTAAAGCTTAACCTTTTCCTCAAACTGGAGGTACACCGCAGGGAGAAAGTGCCAGAAAAACCCAGCTCACCTCTGTACCCTTCCAAGGAGTCCCTCTGCTTCTCACCACCTGCTTTTTCCACTTCCTTTTCATTTTCCCATAATCTCCGCTCATCCTTCTCAACTGAGGTCCTCAACCCAGAGCTTCAGTCATGAAAAGTGAAATACAAACAAACAAAAACCTTGCAAGTTTGGATTTTCAAGAAACCCTACAAGGAGGACAAAGCTCTATTACTTTTTTTGTTGACAAGGGGCTTCTGCCCGAGCGGCTAAATAAACTGTGATGGCACTTTTAAATATGCAAAAACTCAATCTTGAGCCTGGAGGACTAGTTTCACTGCTGTTTGAAGCAGCCGCCTTGGTACTTTTTTCTTTTCCTGGCAATTCATGCCTTTCTTTCTGGAATACAATTACTTTGGAGATAGAAAAAATACACTGGAGATTTACTATCAATATCAGTAAGCATGTGTGCAATGGAAATATAGACATTAAAAAAATCACAATTGGCTTTAACGTTACAAACCAAGCTTAACAGAAATTAACAGTATCTACCAGTCCACGTACGCTTGCTCTAATGGAACAGATGGGTATACAGGACTTGGGCCTAATTTCTTTTGACTTGACAAGGCACTATCACTCCTCCCTCCTGCAACTAATTACTTTTTTTGTAAGCACTCACTTACAAGATACCATTCTAATAAAGATAACAAGCCCCATTTTAAGTATGATCCAAGCACAATCATTCTTTTGGCTGCTCCATCCTACCAGTCTCCTACTCCAGTACTGACTTCTTCCACAACTTTTCCTCATGCTCAGGTAATTTATCCCACCATTCATTTCCATTTCTTCTTGCATAGCTCTAATAAGGTAACATGTAAACACAAGTGCCATGCCAATAAGCAGACTACAATGGAGTGTTTCTCAGTTACAGCGAAGCATTGGTCCTGTCATGAAGAATAACAGCTACTATTGATCCTGGCAAACACTTTTGTGAAGACAATAAGAGTTGTAATATTTGGAAGTTACCCCAATGAGCTAAATGCTTAAAACAGAAGTTGTGAAGTCGCAGTAGCAAAATATGCCCCCTCTCCCTCATCATAACACACACAAAAAAGAAAGGCAAATAGACCACCCTTACATTCTCATACCACTGAAAAGAGAAGCATGAAAAAGGCTCCATATCAGTGCCAGTGTTTAACAACAAACATTGATGATCAAGCACCAAATAGGCCATTTGCTTCAGCAACCAGTGAGTGAGCAGACTGGAATGTATCCACTGTGTTAATTAGGCAAAGCACCCGCTGCACAAGGCGCTTCCTGAGGATTAATGAACAGCTGCCCAGGGAAGGGAGGGAGGAGGAGGAAGAGGAGGCGGAGGAAAAGATGGGATAGCCTGAAGCAAGGTCGTGGAACCCTCGTAGGAATTAAACCCCAGTAATTTTTCCCTATCAAAGATACTACTGTTGTTACAACATATAAATGTAAAGCTGACATATGGATTGGCATAATTTAAATGAAGACATTAAAGGCTTTTGCACGAATCATTAGAAGTTTTCATACTTCAATGTGAAATACAAAACAAAGCCTGTAAGTTCCTGTGTCGAGAAAGCAAATGAGATGATGTGTAAAAGACTGTAACTGGCAATGTTGCATTAATTTGTAAATCTAGACATGGACACTTTAGTAAAACTCATTAAAATTCACTAGTTAGCTATAATGTACCCCTCCTTGATTCAACAGAAACAACAGCATTAAAACTTTCATTAAAAAAAACTGTATCAATTGCTGATCAATATATGCCAAAGTAGCAAAATTGCACAGGATTAAAGTGCAGATTCAGGATATAAGCATCTAGCTCAAGTGCTTCCTGTAGCAATCTCTTAAAATCCTTAAAGGCTTATCTGTATGTACAATATGAACCATTAGATTTGTAAAGTTCCTATTGGAATTTAATTGGGCAAGAGTAACTTTGAAGCAGTCCATCTGCCTGGAGCACAGCAGCTGTGATGGGAGTCTGGGAATGCCATTGCAATATTCTGATAAATTCTCAAACAAAACTGTAAAAAGCCTCCAGTAATTACTGGATGATAAGAGAATTCAGAGCTTGGCACAGAAGCTTTATTTCTATTTGGAGAAACTATTTGACTTGATTATTGTGTATATTCACTTACAGGGAATAAAGAGTACAATGATTTGAGCCACCTGATACTAAAACATCATCAAAGTAGAATCTGATGCTAACGTAATTTTTGCTTCCTGTCATCTTCTGCACAATGTCACTGCAGAAGGGAATGTTCCCAAAACTATCAAAAATCATCCAACATGTTCGTTTTCTTCTACAATCTGATGATAGAATAATATCACAGTATTATATTGCATAAATTATTTTACACTGCCTGCATGTAACATGAGGCTACATAGGTCTGTTGCTATACTCTATGACAAGATCATCCCCACAACACTCATCACAAGAATTCTTCTAAATTAAATATGGTGAAATCTGCTCAAAGCTTAAATAAAAGGTACAGTCAGGTAACAAAGGCAGTAAGGCTAATGAAGTCACTACTGGAACACTAATCTGAACTAATATCACGGAGAGAATTTATTCTGTCTTAAGAATCACTGTAATCATAAAAGCAAACCATATAGGACTATTCAGAATGCTGTACTTCATAAATTTTACATGAATTCCTCATCCTGTCCCTATTCTCTTCTATAATACCAGCTACTTTAAGATTGAGGACGTTTTACTAGAATATACAGGAATGATATTTTCCTTCAAGAATACCTCATGAACTTTGGATGTTTAAGACATAAGATCTGCTACCAGTGGAGCACTCTTCACCGCACATTCTGAATGTTGGGCCAATCTATTCTGGAATGATTGGGGTAGGAAATTCACATTTAAAATCAAAGTCTGTTATACAGATTATATGTGTGGGAAATAACAAAATAACCCTTAGCATCATGGAAATCTGGAATGTGAAAAGTCCTGGAAAAAAGGGTGTATCAAAGGGCTATCAGTCAAAAGTGCGCTATGAACAAAACCATATACAGTACATTCACATACACGTTAAGCCTCAAGAAGCCATTATGAGCACAGTAACCAAAAAGATGCGAAAATAACCTATTAAAGTAACTTCAATATGAAAAAAATGAAACAGCATTACTGTTCATAACATACATGATGACTAGTCATACACGAAGCTGTCTACTCAGCGAGAGCAGCTCAAGAGCTAATTTTCATCCTCACTGCCCTTCTATTTTCTTACTGCAGCTTTGGTACGCGGCGTGTTTATTAACATGGTTTTGTTACGTGACTCGCCCATGCCAACATGACCAGCCAGCTCCATTTGGCACACGGGTGGATGCTGCAGGAAAGAAGAAACAACAACGTGCAGCCCTTCAGTAGGCAGAACATTCCCATAAACGCTCCTTGCCTGCACAGCTGCCTAGCTTGACGTAATCATCCATGTGGCCAAACCTACAGAAGATCCATCAGGGTACTCAGCACAGGGAATACATCTGTAATATGCATAAGCAGTGAGAAACTACTTGCACTTTAAGTTTGATTAATATTATCCTTATAGAAGAAATACAGAGAATTTGAAAAGTGGTCACTGCTCATTACATCTTAATCTACAAAAAAAAAACATTTTTGTGATAAACTAATGCTCATAATTAAAATAGTAAAAGGCTTGAGCAAATATTTCATATCACATAAAAAAGGTATTTCATAAGCGCACAGAACATTCCATATATGCACTAGTCCTTACTAAAATACCATGAAAATTTACATTCCCCTGTTTAAGAGCTTAAATTTGAACACATATAATGGGAAATACTTAAAAGAAAATCATTTTTGAACTTTAACTTGCCCCATAAGAGAGAACTCACATTTATATATTTAAGTTTTTGCATATTTCAAGCAGCCATAAATAGACTAAGTAGATATTTTCAAATGTAAAACAAGATCTAAGACTTTGGGTCCAGTTCAAGATTTCAGGTTCAGGCCTGCATATAGCATTAATTGGCATAGAGATCACAACAAAGAAAAACATCTATTTTTCTGAAAATATGGAATACGCATTTGGATGCTTTAAGATATTTCATAGAAGAAAATTTTAGAGACTTCATAATTACAAGATATTTTTCAGCCTATATAGAAGTGTCTAACCGCTCAAGTAACTGAAGCACTAGAGATAAAGAACTGTTAGAGGGAGAAGGAGAAAAGAGCAGCATTTGGCAATTTATTAATTTACAATTGTTGTCTTTTTCAGGAAACACTATCTGCTATTCTGTGTTTTCTTGTTCTTTGGTTTGGTCCGCTCTTCTGACGCCAAAGTACTTACAGAACTTGCCAAAATGAAACAGTCCTCAGACACTGCTGGCTTTGTATCTGCATAAACTAAATTACCAACTACACATCAATAACTTCTTGCACTGAATTCAGCTGGGTGCTGCATTCTTCCCTTGTCAGAAGTGGCTGCTAAAATAAAAAGATGTCAGAGGAAGAGAAAGCATCTCTAAAGGAAGCACTGCATTTTGGTATTAATGGATACGTACCATCACTAAAACTATGCATCAGGAATAAAAACACCCCTAAAAATTACCATGTCTGCTGTTTATGCAATATGCATATGAGTAGTATGTGACTGGTCTATGATAAAAGAACTTTAACACTAATTGAGAGCTCATTGTCAAATAACAGTCATTAGGAAAGCCATAGACTCAAACTTACATGTAAATTAGTTATTCGTAAGCCTATCAGTCTGGAGCAATCTTGTAATACAAAGATCATGACAGCTTCGCACCATAAAAAAACACTTCTGCGTTCCCTAGCTACAAGAAATCTTTCCTTACATCAGTTATTTCATTTCTTTACCTTAGTGTGTGTGCTTTAATCCACAGTCGTCTGTACTTTCAACTATCATTTTAACAAAACCAAAATTTGAAGGAGCATTCCTTAAGAAGAATTCTCACACATCAGTGAGAATTCTAAGTAATAAGAAGAACAAAAGGCTTTCCTTTCTTAATTTGTAGCTAAGGTATTCCTCCATACCTAAGGAAGAATAGCAAGATGCTGTTCAGATGACCTAATGAAATGGGTCGCAGAGAAACACATTACTTCCAGGCTTTAAACTGTGATTCAATGGCCCAGCAAAGCATGAAAATGCGCCCAGTTCTACTGAAAAGGAATAGTCTGGATTCTGCTGATTTTGCGAGGCAGCCGCAGCATCGCAGAAGCAAATCTCAGCAAGTGAGATTCAAGGACGATGGGATAAACACCAAGACAACAGAGATCACTGAAAGGGAGGCTCTTCCCTCCCAAAACTGACAACCGAATCTGAAAATTCCATGCCAGTAAATGGCGACATTTCTGAACAAGATATAATGCTTTCAGACATCTCTTACCTAAGAATAAGTAATCATGTGGAAGATGGATTTCAAAAGAGTGAGGTGGACAGTCAGTTACATCAAACACCAACAACAAAATTGCAATGCAACGGACCTATCCACTCAGACTCTGATGATTTCTCAGTACCAGAGAAGCCAACCGCTTCTATAAAGGTGCCGGAATACATACACCTGAGCTTCCCACAGGACAGCAATGCTTCCACGGACACACTAGACATCACCATGGATTTAAGTAATTCACTGCATTCTTCTACTGCCATAAATCAATCCAAGGACAACAGCACACTGCCATCTAAATCTGAAGAACCACATCCTTGCTTAAGCAATTCCAGTTATTGCAGTGAATGCAGTTCACATCCTGACTCCTGCAAAGCAGACTGTGAGTTACCCGAGGCCAGCAAAGACACAAGCAGCAAGGAAGCTACTCCTCTGCTGCCTCCATCGAACCACAGTTCATCCCCTTGTTTCCCCAGAGACTCTCGGCAGTCTGGAGAGCACCAAGCAGATGCCAACTGCATGACACTAACAAAAGACGACCATGCAGTAACGTCACTGACCAGCAGCAATGCATCAAAATCCATTCCTTCGTTTCACACCGAGACGGAGAAAAATTCCACCCAGCCAGATGTTTCAGACTGTAACAACTGCATAGAAGGATTTCATATAACATCTTATCTGCCAAGGAATGAAGTAAAACCTCAAACCAGCAGAGAGATTAGAGAAATTAATCAAATTCATTTGGCGCATGGCGAACTATGTGCCCTCCAAGGCAGGCTGCAGTCTGTAGAGGAATCCTTGCAGTCCAACCAGGAGAAGATTAAAGTCCTTTTGAATGTAATTCAAGATCTGGAAAAAGCCAGAGCTCTGAGTGAAGGGTATGGTGCATTTTAATACTAGAAACCATTTTACTTGGTAATTTATTAGAAGTCTGAAGGAGATGTTAGTGTTCTTTTAACCTCTGCTATTGAAAAGAAAATTATTGAAATATTTAAAGATGAGTTTGCAAAACCATACCTCATGCCCTGTTTCTGATATTCTGCAGAGAAACAAGTATCTATAGCTTGGCATTGATTAACATTGCCTTCACTAAATCCAGTATGAGATACTGTTCAACAACTCCTTTTTATTTAGATTTATGGTGTCAAATACAATGTCAGTAACACACTGTTGGCAGCCTCCTCCTAACTAAAAGCACTACGCAGTAACAACAACAAAACCCAACAGCCTAACGTACTAATGAAATATAATAGATATCAATGGCAGGCAAACTGTCTCTTAATCTCAAGGTCACACATGCACCTAATGGCAAAGCAGCTGAAACGGTTTGCATTAGCAAAACTATGCTCCTGTTGAGTAAATCATTTGTGCCTTTATAAGCAAGCAGTGGCCCAAGTAACCCACTGGTAGACTTTCAGGGCACCACATGGGTGGCTGCATCTCATGACACCATGAGCAACACAGCTGCTTAAGGGGAATGCTTTAAGGACAGGAGACAGCACATCGGTGAGTCTGCTCTGAGAGGTTCAATGTGGTACTAAAATTTCCCTGGGGGTGGCATTGGGGGCTTAAAAGGGCTTAAAACATGAACACAGAGCACATGATGACTTAATGCTTAAAGAAGCACTGAAAGAGCATGAGAGGAACTTCAGAATGACTGCTTCCTGTGCTGTGCTAAGGGTGCATGATCTGAACTTACTCTCAGCCTGTTCTCATGGTGGCTGCTATCTCGGCTGCAAGAATTATTTATGTAACTGATTTATGCTCTGTAAGTAATACCAATACTATAAACGCAACTTACGCCTAAGTTCCAAAGAATTCACACCTTTGTATGACAAAGCATTTGTCATAGAATACATTTTTATGTTCAAAATACACTCTAAATGGCAGAGATGACCTGTACAAAACCCAGCTGGCAGACATGCTCAGATTCTTCAGCACTGTTTGCACTCCCTTTCTGTGGAATTACCACTACAATTTTGCCAAGTTTCACACTGAGATGATGCAGATAAGCGTCATCTAGCTCACTAGCATCATCTACAAACCACCACAGTAAAAATGAACCTTGTAAGTGATTCTGGAGGCAGCATAACAACGTCGGTGAATAAAGACCTCTTTTATTCAAAAACAATCAAAGAAGATCTTTCATCCCAACTTAATTCTTCTAATTCCAGTAAAATTGCTCAATATAAATGTAATGATTGCTTCAGATAAGGCACAGATATTCTAATCCAGATCTCTGCATCATAAAAATGATTTAACTCTAGTTGTTAAACCAGCCTTACAATACTGTGTTTCCCAAGTATAGAACATTTTCAGAAATGACAATTTAATGTCCCATCTTATTAGGTTATTCTTTACAGCTAATTTCATAGTAGGCAGGAATAAATCTGTTCTTCTACTTTACGCCTATTTCAAAATTGCCCTGATGGTACCTACAGAAATATCAAAATTCAAAGCAACTTTTTCTTTTATTGAACAGTCTAGCTCTCTCTACAGTATAGATTAATAGTAAGAGTAAAAATAATAAGCAATAATAATAAAAATCTGAATCAAGGAAGTTTGAAAAGCTGAGAGAATGGAAAAAAAGATTCATATAATGCACTGGCTACTTAAATACTCCCAAATGTGCTCAAGGAACATTGTGATCAAGTTTTTTTTTTTGTATCAAGAGCTCAGGTAAGAGTCAAAAACCAGAATCCCCCAAAACAGGAGGCATAAGGACCATGACAAAATATGAATTGATTCGGGGTTTGATTGTTTTAAAGCTACCTAATCAGAGAATTTGGCAGCTGAGTTTTCAGCAAGGCAGAGCACAAAACTACTTTTTTTTTTTAAAGAAAATACCCTAGGGATATGTTAATGTATCTATAAACTTAAATTACAAGAACTATTGTCTATTACAGACGTAACTTCTACCACACTGGTCAAGACCTCAACAACTGCAGCACGTGTCAGAACACGGCGTGCATCATCTACAGGTACCACGGCCCCTCATGCTATTTGATACTGCCTGTATGGCCCTATGAAAAGGTCTGTTACTATAAATCATATCTGAAAAAAGAAAGACTAAACAAAGTTTGAAATCATCTTACATAAACACAGAGAGAGCAGTTAGTGCTGGTGCTAGCTGAATGATGCTGCATTTCTGCAAATTCCATGTGGAAGAATTCCCTAGAATTTCTAAATTCTTCAAAAAGAATTTTTGATTTTCTCAAGTTTCTGTGTTAATCTTGACATTAACTTTCTGCTCCTGTTAATCACTGCTCCAAATGGACAATTCATTTTACACATACAAAGACAAAATGTGGCCTAATGTCTTAAGCATAAGGCTGTGACTCCAATCATACATACAGGTTATATCTTGTAAGATAAAACTCTTTGTTTTGTTCTAAAACAGTCTCATAGTTCAAGGAAACTTGCAGAAACAAGGTACAAATGTGAAGATCTTCACTACTGTCTATAATAAATGTACACAATTATGATATAGTAAAAAGTAAAATTGTAAGAATGTCATTTTAAAAAAATAAACACACAACAGCATTCTTTTTCTAACTTCTTCATTTTCTAACCTCTTGATGTTCTTGATAGTTTCTAATCATGGTAGTGCTGGAGGCACTACAATAATTAGCAGAGTGCATAGAACAGAACACAATCTCTGCTCTGAACATTTTCTAATCTTAACAGACAACGCAGAAGATAGCAAGCAAAAACAGGGGCATCATTCTTAGTCATTAATATTCATTCTTGTCGAGATGTAAGCAAAAAAGACAATTTTACAATCAAGCTTTCAGAGTATCCAATATTTGAAGCTCATTACAGACTCATTAGACAACGAGTCTGACAAAAATAGTCATGCTCATCTGGTTTTCTAAAAGATACATATAGTTCTTCTACTAACACAGTCTCTCTGTTGTCACTAATCAAGTGTTTCATCTTGTTCTCTCTTTCCTGATCCTAAGTCATCTATGATCCAATACACCAGTACATTGTGTTACTGTCAGTGAAGCACCTTTTGTTATGTACATTTTAAGCAGTCCCTGAACCTGTCAATATACCAATCTCGTGTCAACCCAGGTCTTGATTAAACTGATTGCTAAAGCAGCAGAGAGCCTTTCATTCTTATACTCACAGAAAATTCCAATCAGATACACAGCAGCTATAAGCTTAGCTTTATTAACAACTATTCAAGCAGTGTTATGTGAAATGAGTCGGGACTTTCAATCTAGATCTTATCAGACAAAAGCTTGTATTACAATAAATAAATGGAAACAGCAAAAGAGAACAGTTATCTCAGAATACAAAGGACAAGTATTAAATGGAGACTTAACTGATCTCTTGCCTCTGGAGATGATCTCTCCAACATTAAATTAGAAATGTGGAAAAAGGAAAGCAAAAAGGAACATGAACAGATGTTATCCTTATAGTAGGTATGTTAGAAACAGAACATTTCATTCTCCAGCGCTCCTGATTTGTGATTTCTTATAAAGCATTAAGTTACAATTTTAACAGTACACTGATAAGAGGCGCAGATCAAATCTGTCTTTTTACATCCTTTCCATCTTTCTCCTTCATATAATGATTACAAATCATATATTTAGTTTATTATGTATTATTTCCTGACCAGAGATCTTTCTCAAACTCTTCTATGCATTAGAATTGTTTCTTTCTTTTTGCCAACTGAGCTACTTTATGTCAGTCAAAAATTGGAACCACGGTAATTAGAAAGGGAAATAAACTTCTGGTTAATTTTAACTTTCAGCACAGCATTTATACATTTTTATATATCCATAAATACACACATGCAAAACTAATTAATATAATGTTAATAGAAACATGCATACACTATTTTACACATTACTTTCCCAGGGCCCAAATCAGGAATAGGGTCTCGTTGTGACATCCGTTATACAAATATACTTAACAACGATGTCTTATTTCCTTCCAAAGAGTTTTATGGAAAAAGCACACACAGAGAAAACTCCTTCCCCTGCTCTCATCTTCCTGAAAATTCAGCTGGCAAATTCCAATCTCCTGCCTAGAAAAGGTGGATAGAATAAAGGAGCATTTTTATCACGTTAGCTACTGGCTGATTTATAGTGTCACAAATAAGGCAACTTGAACCATTTCAGGATTCTTCCTATTCTGTACTGCAAAATACAATGCCGTACTTTACTTTTCAGCATCAAGAATAATTTTCATATTAATGAAAATTTCCTTTTCAATGTAACTAGCTGGAACACTGCCCTGCATTAATATGACAAGTTATTATACCCAAAAAAGTAACTGCCACTTTTATTTACATAAAAGTAACACTCCCCAGACTGCAGGCTGCCATAGCTACTTCCCAGGAAATCTCTAAATCCCCTGCCAGCTTAATTTTCACTAAGATCAGCATGAAGTAAACCATTCAACTTTCTACATGACTTAAATAACCAAGTACAAATCATTTTTCATTAGGCTTTTTCCATAGCACATGAAACAGATTTCATCATTTTTCATCTCATCCTTGACTATAGTTAGACAGCTGCTTCTTTTTCTCATTAGGTTTCTGGTCATCAGTACCTTGGATGAAGGTGAAGCTCATTGTTGATCCTTTCTCAGACTAAATACTCTTCGCAGATAACTCAAATTGCTATATAATAGAGCTCCTTAAAAACAACTATTAAAAATGCATTATCTTACTTAAACAGAGGGAAAAAAAAAGAGAGAGAGAATCATTTATTTGTCCATCCTCTTAACTTTATTAGGGACATGAGCCCTACTAATGTGCTCATACCAGGTTTAAGGAACAGGTGTAATGGCAGAGACTGGTCATCAAGCAGGTGGAGAAGACTCCCAAAAACATAAATGGAATATAAGAAGTGTAAGCTACATATATAAACTGGTCATCAAGTAGGTGGAGAAGACTCCGAAAAACATAAATGGAATTAGCAACACAATATAAGAAGTGTAAGCTACATATATATTTTCATTACAAATCTTTTATCTTGTTCATTCATTTCTAAGATTGGCTTGGATGTTCAAGTCACTACATCAAGCAGCAATTGACAAGGAAAAGGAATAGGGGAAAGAAGAAACAGTTGTTTCAGAGAACTCCCTATCTCAACAAAATCCACAAACTCTGAGGGATTTTATTTTGTGGTTAAGCTACTTAGAGTCAAGTTAACACAGGTCAAACTTAACATCTTCCTCAGCTACAAAAGCAGCACATTTGAACCAAATGATTTGAAACTAAATGATGCCCATTCATAAAAGCAAGCACACATTAACCATTAAAAAAGATATACGAAAAGCCTGTCTAAATTGTCAATAAGTCACAATTTGAAGTCACAACAGAATCAGCAGTAGCCACCTGCACATCTCATGTAATATGTCAGCTAAAAATAAGCTACAGAGCATAATGAATATAAATTGCATAGGCTATTTCTTATTATGTTTTAAACTGTTTGTGAAACTGTCACATATACAGAGAGCCAGCACATACACGAGCATGATTTTTGTTTTATTAGTTTATGCAAAAAAGAGTGAAAAATTTAAGTACATATGAATTGCTATGCAACTGAAGGAAATGTTATCCAACACTAGAGACTCTGCATTTTTCCCCCCTTAATTACTGTCTCATTTGGAGCCAAAATGGAGTTCTTAACTCACATAAATGAAGATAATTCTCCCAGAAAAAAATAAGAGATGAACCCCTTCTTTTCAAGGCAGCACTCTATACTGTCTTGCATTTTAATCAAGTACTTTCTAACAAAGTATGAATTTTTGACATGTTTTTAAAGAACGGATTTCTCACTTACTAACTTAATCTCTTCATTTTTTTCCACAGTGTAGAATATGACTTCAGACAACAAGAAGGAAGATTTCAACAGATTTTGAAAAGGCTGGATCATGCGGAGCAAAGCCTGGCTCCAGCTTCTCCTCAAAAGCTGCCACCAGAACCTCTGGTCTCGGAGAAAAAAGAATTAAGGAGGAAAACAAAAAAGATGAAAAAGAAATGCTTTTGGTGGATTTGACTGCCTTATGGATCATATATGGAAACACAGAGCTTTTACATTTCAAAAGACACTAGAATACATATGAAGAGATTGAGAGCCCACACCTGCTAGCTATGCTATAATGATACCAAGTAGAAAGCTAAAAACAAAGTTTAATAGAGTATCTGAAAAATTGGAAGAATTGAATTTGCTTAACAAATTATCTTACTGATTAAATATTCAGAGATTGTTTTCCAAAAAAAAAAAAAAAAAAAAAGTTTTGCTTTGTTTTTCTCATCTTTCTCCAAGAACACTTTCATATGCTTTGTAAGGACTTTTTTCAGACCTCCCGAAAATAATGGCTATTAAATCTCTACTTTAAAAAGCAAGTACAAACAAAGCTAAGAACATCATTCTGTGTTCACTTCCTACTTCTAAGCAACAAGGACTAGAAAATAAAAGAACATCAATGATCACTAGACAAATCACATAACCAAATTCAGGTTCAGGGTGATCTATGGTGCTCAAAAACACAAACTAACAAAAAGTATTTCTCAAAGGAGACAGTGACATGTAATTCACATCCCCAGTGAAATATTTTGTTGCTCTCATCCACTACATAACAAAGCAAAGCAAATATTTCAGATTAAATGTTACCCCTTCATTTCGTTGGTTCATTTTAAAAAGCAATAATTTCAAGGTTTCATTCATTCAGAGAAACTTCTGTAGAAAAACTCTCAGAATTATAAAATATGAGAAGTTGAGCCCCTTCTTAAAGCAGGTGGATAGCACTGCTCAGAGCTGTTTCCAGTAGAGGTTTGAATATATTATATATATATTTTATATATATACTCTCACACACACACATATATAAATATATATATATATATATATATGGATATAAAGTCTTTACAACCTCTGAAAAACTGTTCCAATAACAAGTATTCCAATTTTACAATTAAAAAGTTTTTCCTAATACGAAACATAGTTTCCAGTGTTCTAATGTGTCCACTGCATCTTGTCCGATCCCAGAGCACCTTCAAGAAGTTGGCTCTGCCTTATTTCTATCCTCCCATTAGATATTCAGTTTAGACCTTTCCCAAACCACTTGCTGACTTCTGTCCTCTTAAACCACTTGCCCAATTTGGTCACCCAGGATCACAGTGCATTTAAAACCTGTGTCACTATACCAAAAAAATCCGAAGCCCATTTTTTAGCCTTGAGAAAGAAAATAGCCCAATATAGGTCCACAATGATACAAAATTAGTCCTAAGAATCAGTTTTTAATGAGCTCACTTTATGTGAAAACAAATTATAGTTCAGAGGTCAGGATAGCTTTTTTGTTAACCTTTGAAAGTTCCTTGTGGCATCAGTTGTACTAGGTATTACAGTGTCTAATGAAACCTAATTCCTGCCTAATTAAGTAATTTTGTTCAAGATGAAGTGATTACCATTAATAACGAGGAAAAAATTGCAAAGTGAGTTGGCTTAAAAGGCACAATGTAAAGGCCAAAAAAGCTATTTTAGGTTCCGTGGTACATACTGCAGACCTATTCTTAAAACTGACTCTGGTTAATGAGGTCAAATGGTGTCAGCGTATCAGCTGCTTAACCTCTAGATCCTCTTTCTAAATTCATATGGTATTAATGGTGTAGCACATTTAAAAATGGTGCACTTTAGTACACTACTACATTCTCCTGATTTGCAGGGTTAATTAGATATTTAGAAACACATTAAAAGACAGTTTTGAACCAATGTAAAGGAGGCCTAAACATGCAAGAAAACTCTTCTTCATTTAGAAAAAAAATATGCTGGGTAACATTGTTTAATTCCCCAATATTTTCATGGATTGAGTTTTAAAAACAACCAGAACACTTATATGTAAGTACATTTACTATGCAATTCACAGACAAAAAATTCACATTATTCTAGGGGCTTTTCTGAGGAAAAAGACAAGAAAGTATACCTTTAGTGAGCCAGCAAAGCTCTTCAGTAACAACCTGAGGACATTTCAAAGGTCAGAATTAAGCCACTGCATCAGATCCCATCACTAGATCCCATTTAAATACTGCAGTGTTTATGCTGCCAGGCCTATGGCATTCCTACCTATTCTGCATTAGAACCAATAATTGATACACTGAAAGATGTACCAGTATGTGCTTGTTTTCTATTAAAATAACTTTTTAAAAAAGATTAATATCCTCTGCATCTGACACAATAATAAGCAATACAGACAGGAATCATTCTAGCAAAGCCAGTACTGAATTGATTTTTCTGAACTGAAATGTTTGTCAACAATTGGTTATTATACAAAAGGAATATTTTCTTCTAATAATAAGCATTAAAATTTCATTTTAAGGCATCTTTTTTATAAGCATACCCAATATGCAGTAGTAAACACGTAAGTAACCTAAGGTAACCGGCTTTCTGCTCTCAGTGCCGCCACTGAGGAACACGGATGTTTCTTTCAGCCTAAGCTATGTCTTGTGTTTTCAAGTTCATCTCCTTCAAGACACATGGCTTTGAGGAAACCAAATAGCAAAGCAGATCTCCTAAGCACTATCTTTTGGCAGGTTGTTCCTAAGGTACTCCAGGATTGCAGTCAAGTAAAGGAAATTCCTTCAAAAGAAAGCTAGATGCTTATCTTCTTTATCAGGATAGCAGAGGAAATGTGCTGAATCAGTGAGGCAGTAGTAGCAACACAAACAGCATGTGAGCCAGCTACTAAAACACACATCCAAAAAAGGTTCATTTGAACCACAAAGTCCACACTTCCCTAATTACAATAAATATTTTCAAATTTAATCTAGCTTTCAGGTAAAAGCAAGTCTGGTATATTCTGGTAACATAATTCAAATACAGAAAAATACATACCTTGGTAAAACCATGTCATTGAAGAATCTAAGTGAAAATGTAATGTGGGAGGGCTGTTTTTTGTGTTATTATTTTAATTTTTAATCATTTAGAAATTATTTCTTATAATTTTAATAGCTAATACTTGAAATAGGAAAGGAAAAAAATAACAGTATGAGATGAACACAACATAGCTGTATGATGTCAGGATCAGAAAAGCAAAAAGGATTTATTGGTATGAGAAAAGTGCAATGCAGGTGTAGGATGCCAGGATTAGAAAAGCAAGGGAAATAGATTTATTATTAGAAAATAATAGTATTGGTTAAAAAAAAAAAAAGACTGTAAAAATAATTATGCTGTACTGCCCCACAATAGCTCCCACATTTAAATGTTACAAATGCAAACACTCTCTTCTTGAAACAAACCTGCTTGTTAATACTTGTATATTTATTACAATAGGTTTCTCTAAAAATATATATTTAAATGAAAATTACAATATTCTACTTGTAAAACACTTGTACAGCACATGGCACATTCAATTACTGCATTTGAAACTGCTGTTTTATGGAAAGAGTTAATCTAACTTTCTTTAAAAAGAAATGTACAAATAAAATACTGACTTCACCCTATCACGTAACATCAGTTGACGCAGAGGTTTTCATACTTTCATAAGCTGTTACTCTTTGAAAAAGCCATAATATTTGATAATTACACGAGCCTAAACACAAACTAACTCCCCAAGGAAATGTATTAATCAATTGTACGTTTTGTACATTTCTAGGTTCTTTGAATGGGATGTTATTTTTTGCAATAAAATGAGATATTTTTCTTAGCTTTCAAGACTCAATAATAATACCAAGGAGTGAAACACTGTTCTCTGGAAAAGAGGGTAATTTTACAGCATCTTATTCTGTAGTGACTGGATTTAAGTCAACTTGGACTGGAATACCAAACAAAAACATTGTTTTGAAACTTTAGCTTTACCTAGTTCATGTGAACATTTGATTACAACATTTCCCAACTAAGCAAAGCCTGCAAAATGGTTGCTTTGGTCCCTAACTTCCCCAAAGGTATTGTTTTTCAAGAATATTCCATCTAGCATTTATACATTTTTAATTCTTATTATAAATCTATGTTGCATAGTAATAAAGTATTTCCAAGAGAAAGTATACCTTGGCTGCTTTGGTTAACAGAGAATAGGCTTTTTTCTTCCTTTTTTTTGAATACTGGAAATTCGGTTATAAAAAAATGCTTAAAAATTTGATTAAATTACTTCCAATATTCAAAAGCATAGAAACAGACTGAAGAGTCTGCAGAGCAACTTTTCCTTTTTCCAAAAGCAAGTGGGAAACGAAGTCAGCCAAAGTCAACACCAAAACCTATCATTTGGTCACAACTATTCCATACATTCTGCTCATCCGTGCACAGTTCACAGTCTCCACATTTTTAGCAGCCTTAGCTCACCTAGGCATTCTGTAGAGCCACAATTTCCATAGGATTCATTTTTAAAGACGTCAGTTCTCAAACCAAGAGCCAGGTCTTTTCAACAGTTCCTGAAGTAACCTGCACATTAGCTGTTTGAACTAAAGATAGTACACTGAACATCAAACTAGCTTATTTTGCAAATTCTTTCTGAATGCAAAATTCCTTCTGAGTGCATAATAATTTTCTTCATTGCAAACAACTTCAAATGTAAAGCGCCATTCTGTTGAGATAACTCGTATCCGTTCCAGAAAGGTCTAGTGGGATTTGATACATCTGACATGTCCAGTATACAGAGATTACCATTATTAGTGTTCAGACATCTGGATTCCCAAATTAACTCTGGCTTTGATCTTTTTAAGAATAGCAGAACATTAGAGCAGATGAGAAAAAAAAAATGATTTCCCAAACCATTTCAACTGAGTATAACCAGCCTTCACTTCCTGATTCTAAGGGTCCTTTTTTGAATGATTACTAGTTTCATTTTACCTCTTCATTTATTATTCATGGTACCCAGAAATCATTCATTGATGGATTGATTATCCTGCATAAAAAGCTCATGATGCTTTGTTTTCAAATACAGAAACATTTTCAAGAAATGAAAGATTCTTTGCATTTTCACTCAAAACCTTTTGTTATTATGACCATACACACACATTACAGGTTTGCACAGAGACAGAAGGAGAAGAGATATTAATAAGTATGTAATGATGTGATAACTAAAGCTCGCAGATCCACCACCAGGAAGTTTCAAAAAGTATCAAGGAACTATTGACACATATCCCTTTAGAAGAACTTCATTGTAAGGATGCTAAAACATCCTACGCTATACAGTAGACTGAAGAAAAAAAAAAAAAACCTTACCTTAGTTTTCCAACAGAAATGACATGGTAACAAAATACATTTTAGAAAATATATCATGGACTTTGTGGCTGAAGCAATTAAGTAAATGCTTCTCATGATTATGCAGAGTAACAAAAACATCTGTAAGACTTAAAATTCATGTAACAATCTCTTAAACGGACAACTGAAGGACAAGCTCCTTACCTCCTGCTGCCTGTAGAGTCAGCAGCTGGCTTACTTTCTTACAAATAGCCTAAGTCAGGAGAAGTGCTTAAATTTGAGTAAGTTAGAGGATCTGTCCTTGAGAATAACTCTCAAATTGTGGACTCTGCAACAAGCCGAGGCTAGTAATCTGAGCAAGAACACCTCAAGACATTTTTCTTGTGTAAATAAAGAGTGTTCATCATCCTTCTATGGAAACAAAAGCTGGGAATAGCAGATGCTCCATAGCAACTCTTAACTCTGAGAACTAAAGCACTTGGAAAGGAAGAAAAATCACATTTTTAGAGGTAACTATGAAGTTACTTTCAAAGCATTAAAAATATTACTCACAATTAAGGGGTCATCTCGTCTCATTGCAATAACAGTTCTGTTCACTGTGCGTAACAACTGTACCATTATTTCTTGAATATGGTCATAAGTTGATGCCTGTAAATCAAAAAAAAAAGCAGTTTTCATATTTTCATAGCTCCTGAAAAACAGAAGGATCCAATTACTTCCATGAGGACAGCTACTGTTGCTTAATGCCAGCACCCTCCTGAAAGAATGAAAGAAACTGAAAGAAACTCCTAAAAGAAACTTATCCTGTTTGTTCACACTGCTTGGTAGCCCTGACAGGTGCAGTGGAATACTCATTTCAATTGGCACAATCCTGATTTGATCCCATCTATTCCACAGTTGATCTTTGTTTCAAAGAGCTGCTTCCTATTCCCCATTCGAGGGGCTCACGTGCTTTACCACTAATTGAACAGGCTATAATTTAGTATCAACACCCTGGAAATAGATAACGGAGTAGAACTGTATCACAGATTTCCACATCTTCCTCAAGACAGTCTGGAACTCAATAAAATTCTTAGCTTGCAGTTGCCAGATACTTAATCATTAAAAGAGAAAGGCATCTTTGCTTCACTTTGCTGCTCTGTGAGGACACAGCAACAAAGACAGATTGCCAAAGAAGTACCAGTCCATCTGGCCAGTGGAGTCGTAACCAGAGACCCATGATGTGTCAACACCAAGTTTTCAGTGACTTCTGCAGCTCAGCGGCAAACACAACCAAGTGACATCAAATCACAGATATACTTGACATGCTGCATGCATAAAATAACTGCTTTTCTTTACACTGGGTAGAACTGTATCCTCTTATGTTTACCAATTTCATTACGTTTACTCCAATAGCTAGACAAACTCAGGAAAAGAGCAAGCAACATAGCCCAGCACAGAAAAAGCCCTGCCTCTAACTTAAAGGTCTGAAAATGCTCTTTGTATTTGAAATGCATTGGAATACCTATATGAAATTTAAAATAAAAAGCTACAGGAAATCTCTTCTCTAAATCAATTTGAATGATTATCAAAATAAATTAATTTTTTAAATCACTTGAAAAACCGCTGTGGTAAAATTGTACTTTTGCACAATAAAATATTGTTTTTTTGTCTTAGAAAAATCACAAACCAAATTTTTCAGACTTAAGCAAATTTGTAATCAATCACTTTCACCTGCAAATGTGCCAACTGTACAAAGAAGGTTAATTATTATTCCTTCTCTGATTTTAAACAAAAGCAGCAAAAATTCTCATGAATACATGTTAAAGAGCTGAGTTGAGATCTATAATCAGTTTTGGAAACTCCTGGAATGTAAAAGTTGGCCAAAAGCCAGCCTTTACATGTCCAAATAAGATACAGAGCTCAGAAAGAAAGCTCAACACCTAGGGGTTAGATTATTTCTTAGGATTTTATTCTTATATACTGAGGGGAGTTCTATTTTAAAATTCTAACAGGGATTCTGTGGATAAATCCCACAAAAATGTTCCGAACCAACGGAAGAAGAAAGCCAAGAGCAGATAGATAGGCAGCTCTTCTACAAGGCAGGCTACCTTTAGAAGTAATCTTGGAATTAAAGTTGTTGCCAGAAATTTCAGAGAGCAGTTGTTCTTATTCTCTCAGCTACTACTTATGTGAAATATTTGCCAGCAGTTAATAATACAATGTTTCTGGCTTCACAATTTCCTCGGTATTAGAAAACAGAAAATACCTATACGACCTACAGTGTCTCTGATAACTACTAAACAAAATGGCATTTAGAGTAACCGTATTTTTTTCTTTCTGTATCTCTCTTGCACATCTAGTACTTTAACTTTCTTCCTGTGTTCTACCTGTGACATGCAACAAAAAAAAGAAAGTACACACAAAAGCAGAACCATCTTTTCCCTTTCTTTTAATCCAGTATTCCGTACTCATACTCAAAATTTTGTCTGCAGAAGTACTTCAAAATCTGGCCTAAAAAGAACAAGTGGGTGCCCTGACTAAATTCATGAAAGAAAGGAATAATGGATTAAATACCAAAAAAAAATCCTCTATATCCAGAGCACACTGAATGCAAAAATTCATCACTGTTATACACTAAGATAAGCATATATAATAATCACAGTGAGAAGATGTTCTAAAGGATCCCACCTTAATAATACTGTAATAAGGATCTGTTCATATAGCGAGTCTTTCTCTTTTGGTAGTGTAAGGGTTGTAAAGGTTTTCACAACAGAAGTCAAAACTGTGTATCCTTGGAACAAGATTTTTTTCCACACTAGCTAGAGAGCAAACATCCATAATGCACTCGAGGGAGAGTCTGCATTGCCTTGGTAAAAAAGATAAATTGCTGTCTGCTGCCAGAGACACAGCTGTTCTGAAGAAGCAATACCCTTCCTTTAGTCTTTCTTCCTTCCTTCAGATAACTCATCTTAAAAGTGGATTTTCCCTGCTAAAGCAGAACAGGAATCTAGCATAGTTTAAGAAAAAAAATGAGCTCATGACCTACATATTCTCCAGCAAAGAAAAAGAAACTGCTAGTGATAGCTGAACATTTTCTCTTGTAAAGTTACAAAAGACATTGTGCCTTAAATGACATTTACCTAAACACATTCTAACCCCTGCTGCCTCTGATTAGCAATTATACTGCCACAAGGCATGACAGCAAATGTGTTTTCCCCAACAGAAGCATCTGGTTCTTTTGCTCATATCCCCTTTATTCTACAAGATTTCCTACAATCAGGAATACAATGCCTCCAGAGGGGCTACCACATGCTGATACTACCACTGGATTTAAATCTATTCCAAGGGCCTTTTCTCCATATATTAAAAACATATTAGTATTTACTGCAACCTTTGTAGATAACTGCCACCCAAATATCTCACAGCTCCTCCAGTTGGAGGGTTATTGAATCTACTGAAGCAATGCTCCTGTATTTGTTTTAAATTTAGCTTTAAATTCTACCAGGACATCACTGGTAATATGCTGCCTAAAGAGCCCCTGTTTATCATCATGAAAGAAGCTTGTTGGCTACTTCTCAAGAACCCAAGTGAGAAGCCCTCTTGGGCACAGAACCCAAAATGATAATGTTCGCTTTCTAAATTCAATTAATTATATCAGACTTGAAGACTTAATGGGTTTTCTTTTCCTATGCAGGTTTTGAATCTTTTCAGTTATGCAAATGAGGCTTTTATGTATAGCTAGACACCTTTACTTGGATTTTGTTGAGCTTTCATAAAGGTTTATTGTACCAGAATATTTATGTTCTACTGTACTTGAAATCTCTCTGATAATTACCTCTTGCAGTGGGGGTTAATGGACTGATACATTATGTGGTTTTTATACAACATCTTTTTGTACAAATAATTCCATCAGAGTAATTAGATGTAAATTTTTTAATAACTTAAAGAAAAACTAAGTCCATACCTGTGAACAGTATAAACACCCATAAAACCTCTGGTCTCCAACTGTGCTTAGAAATATGCATCATATTATGAATGGGTTTAAAGAGAAAAAAGAAATCTATTATTAAAGCTATAATTCTCCGTAATAATGAAAGTGCATTTCATTCTAAATACAGCTAAGCATTTGCCACATATTAAGGAAGAACTGACTTCTTGCTGGGGGGAAAAGGAGGAGAAAAACAACCTCACCTTTTTAAAAAGCTCTTAGCAACAACACAGTAAGCAGTGAGTTTTCCTACTAAAACGTTTCCAATGGAAACCTAAAATGTCTAATGATTTCTTTTTTTTCCTATCCTTGAGGCATATACAGATTAACTCATGCTCAGAACTATCCAAAACCAGCAGTAATAAACACCAAATAAACAAAAACCTTCATTTATTTAAACAAATACTACCTTCTGTTCAATCACCATTGCACGTCACAGGAAATGATTCAGATCATCACCCATCCCTCAAGCTTTATAGATTTTACTAACATTAAAGAATAAAAGTCTACCTACTGTCTACCTGTCTATCCAAGTCTACCTGTTGAAAAGGGTTGTTTTTCTTTAGAAAATAGACATTTGAAGAATAAAAAGAAGAACGAAATATCAAGAGAGACACATTTTTAGAATAAAAGGACAGTTTCTTCTAGGAAAAACAACACATTGATTTTCCTCATCAATTTGGATATCCCAGTTCCTGCTCTTGGAAATTATGTAAGTTAAAAAGAACAAAACCGTCTTCAGACTGCACGTACATGCATGCACAGCAAGCAACAACTGTCTGACTTGCTCATATTGCCACACAGAGGGCAATTATTGCTCTCTCATACAAACAGGAGCTGCAAATCCACCTCAACGGCACCTCCCAGTCAGAGCTGACGATGCTTTTATATCATATCCAACACTTACACTACAAACGGCAACTGCTATTTTGAAAATAAACAACACATGTAATACACATGCGCAAGCTATTAACCTATCTTGCTTTTTAGCTGTATTGTCATCTTTTAAAGGATACAGTAACATAATTGTTATACTATGCAACCTCATATGCTTAAACTCACTCTTTGCCCAATCTATCATACTTTCACCATTTCTCTTACAAATTCCATTCAAAATTCAAGCTTGTAATAACTCTTGACTATCACCTCATATTCATCTTGGTTGAAGTATTAATGTTCAAAACAATAAGGAAAATGGCTCATAAAACAGGCAAAAAAAAGATTTGCCCTGTGCAAGCAGAAAAGCCTTTGTGGTTTCAAACTCTCAAACATGAAACCAAACAACACTCGGTAATGACCCCAGTACTAGAAAATGACACAATGTTCTAAGCTCAAGAAAAATAGGCTGAAATGAGAACATTCCTTCATCCAAAGCCTGCTTCATTTGCAGAGATGTATCAGAAAATATATTTCAAGATAACTGAGCAACTAAATATGGGGGGAATTACAGTTTTCCTACTGTAATTAACTCTGAGGTCTTTTCAGAATAAGATCCTCGTTTGATACTGAAGCTTCCCTGAATAATCTGTAAGCCATTAAAAACCACTAAAAAGTCAGTTCTATATTCTCTCAAATACAAAAGTCACCCAAACTGCGATTTCTACAGCATTCTCAAATTATGGGAGCTTGAGAAAGAAGTAACATTCTCAAAATGAGGTACAGTAAACAAGAGAGTGATCCGGGTAACCCATGCATTGCTGAAAACAAAAAAGTATAATTTACAAAATTTGCACATTGGAAAACATTTCTTTCAGGAATTGGGAAGATTTTTTTTAAAAAAAGGAAACATCATTAAGCTTGAAAGTTATTGCAAATACTTAGAAAATAGTATTTATTCTGTTGATCTTTAACAGGCAAAAGTACCAGAACTTCTGATAGAATAAATCAATGCAGCTTCACTGCCTGTAATACTACTATAATCATTTATAGCAACTGACTGTTTAAGAAGTATTAAACCGAGAAATAAAAAAAAAATACTAGGAATTTCAGCATTTTATCTTTAATACCTAACTGCTATTTAAGCTTATGAAAAGTAGGAGAAAAGTTCAATTTGCCACTGACTTGTATGAAAAATTTAAGTGTGATTCATCAGTATCAATAATTTACAATTTAATCAGCTCAGGCTTACTACAGACTTGGGCCATTTACATGATCATCAATACTCACAGGGTCTTGACAGCTCAGAACTTCCAGGATGCTATTGAGTAATTCAACACAGTACTTCTTCTCTTGGACTTGGAGCTGCTGATCATCTCTTTGTTCCAGTAACTCCTTCAGCTCTTTAGTAATAACAGGAAGCAGAATGTCCCTGCATTCTGAAAGTTGGAAAATGTTTTTTTTTAATAATACAGAAAAGCATTTGAAGAATAAAGATAAATCAAATATGCAAATAACCCTCCTCCAAACAGTGGAACACAATATGCTTGAACAACTACAGTGAAATTTTTGATTTCTCAGCCATGCCTCATAGATTCTCTTAAACCTGTGTGATATTTTCTGCATGTCAACAGTATCTGTCATATTTAGAAACAAAAATAACAACAACAACAAAAAAAAACAACACACAAAAAAACCTCCACCAATCAATCTAAAAACGCTCAGCCAAATTCTCAAGACTGCTTAATTTGCCTCAAGTGGTTAGAAACTTCAACTATGAAGCACCTGGAAATATGTTGTTCTTAAGGAGGAGCAGGATTTTAATACAAGAAAAACACAATATTTGGTTAGTTATTATTTGCTAATAGCAATAGAAGTGTTCTATGCATACCACTGGGAAACTTGTCTACTAAGAACATTTTAAAAAATACACACAAATAAAGGACTACAATTAAAAGGTTTTCAAGCTCATTTCAGCAAATGGGAGCTATGCATAAATCTGTCCTTATTTAAATGTGGGGAAACTGATACAAAGAGCAGGTTATGTTTCCGTCTTCCACATACCTTGACATGTCGTGATAGAAGCTCTCACAGAAATGTCATGAGAACAAGATGCCCAAATTTGAAATAACATCAATGAAGCTACTAATTAACCAAGAATAAAAGATATAAAATATTTAAGCGATGCATGCCACTGAGTAATTTAAGCAGTATCTTACACAGCGTAATCTAACTAAACAGACTATAGTCCCTTCATATTAAACAACACTAATCAAGTGCTACAACAAAGACTAGATTTATAACAATCACCTTGGAAGAACTCAAAGCAACAACCCAACATCAAATAAAGGAGTTGGCAAAAGCACATACAGGTAAAGAAATGCTTTAACCACAGACAAGAAGCTGTAGTTCTCACCCATTCTTATCCATGAGAAAGGAGCTGGGAGTAGGAGATTCAAGCTCAAGTACCACCTGGTTTTTTGCTCAATGAGCAAGTTAATAAGAAAGTTTTCCAGCATGACCATACACATTCTATCCTAATATTTAAATATATGATAAAATAACTGTTCAAATGCTTCCCTTTCCCAGAACCAAAAATGCACTGAAACCAAAAGCATGTCTTGTCCTAGACTGTTTTGGGGCTGATAATACATCAACATCATAGCTTGATCAACCCATATTTATTTCACTAACATATATCAAAGGAACATATATTTCCTTATGAATTTATCAGCACCACATCCAACACGCCTCTCAGAGAAGCTTCCTGACAGTATCTTCCTGAACTCAGACAGGTAGATACATTCTGGTAAAAGATAATACACGGTTGCACACAATTTTCTAATTCCTCTATTTTCCTCAGGTAAGAGATTCCAGAAGATACCAAATGATTTCTTTTGAACCAGGTAAGTGCAACTCAAACACTATAAATCCTTAATGCAAAAATATAATTAGAAAAGACAATAGGGTCTCCTTCAGGAAGGAAAAAAAAGTCTCAGGCAGGCTTCATTCTCAAATGCCTCATATGTGCAGCCAAAATGGTAATAAAGATTTAACATCACTCTTGTCTCCCTTAGGAAACACTATTCTTGATTCCTTGGCATGCCTGTAGTCATATCCATCTGTCAGGATGGCCACATGCCCACTTAAATTGTGGTATGCCAATTTAATAAGGACATAGGTGTCATCCGAATACAGATTTAGGGCAAAGCTTTAAAAATAAAATCAGTGAACAACATCCTTTCAACAAGGAGAGCCTCCTTCTGGCAGTCAGTGCACAATTAGAGCTCCCTGTTCCTTCACAAAGGAGGACAGCTGCTCACAACTGCAGGCTTCTTTCTATTAAAGGTCGTCTTCCTCCTCATTATTCACTGCTTAACTCTTCTGAACACAACAGCGGTACAGAGAAAGCATAGGCAGTTCAGTTAGCACCTCCACATTCAAACTTCAGGTTAGATAGGAACTGCAGGAAGGAAAAGTATCATGGGTGAGGAACAGACTCTCTCCTGGAATCTTGCTCCGTCGCGAGGAGGGGCACCACAACGGAGACCTCTACCTTCCAGCGAAAAGGGGCATCTTCAAGTTTATCCTCTCCTCACTGGAGCAAGTAAACCATGAATTCCAAGGCAGCCACTGCAAGATCTAACACTACAGCATGGCTGCCACAAAAACAACAGCCTGAGCTTACTGTCCGTTTTCCCACCCCTTCAAATGATACACAGACAAGACAGTCTACCTGTCTGCAACGAGTGCTAGGCAGCAAATATATTCTAGCAGATTTCAAAGTCTGCCTTGTATTTGGACATAGAATATTGATGATTTCCAACTAATACATTTCTAACTTATTTTAATAAATACACAGAATTTTTCTAAATTTAGTAATTTTATATGAACTTCTATGACATATTTGTTCTATTTTCTAATTTAGATAGCTGCAAACTGATGAGTTTCTGAATATGAACTCAGAATAAATTTACCATAAAAATATCACTAGCATCTTACTTTCATGCTAATTTGATACAATTTTCTCCCATAGAGAAAGGATTTTTTTCTTATTATAATGAAAATACTGCTACAATGGGTCAAGGCTAATGAAGAGACCCTAGTGGCACATACTTCTCCATAAACAGGAGAAACTAACAGCTCTCACTTACATGCAGCACCACACATGTTTCTACAAGACGAACCTGCATTTCCTGATGTGTCATGCCCCAGTTGTAACAATTTCAAATCTTCAAAAAGTAAGATTCAAAAGACATTAAAGTATAAGTCATTATCTTCCCATTTTCTGAGACAGAAAAGCTTAGTAGCTTTGCTCTCCTAGATCACCAACATAAGAAGTTTCAGGAGGGTTCAAGCATTCAAATGAAAGAATCAGCAAACTGTATTGCTATCACATTCACTTACTTGCAGAAATATCCTTTGTCTTGAGCTACTGTCATACATGTAATTTGCATTTGTTTACACCAATATTAGTGCAATTACAGGTATATATTAGCACACATCCTATTTAAACAATACTGTCGTAGAACGAGGTTTGCAGCAGAAAAGAATAAGAATAAAAAAAGAAACTACTACAGTCTCATGGTTTCTTCTGGCACTCTGACAAATTAACCCCTAGTGTTAACATATGCCTTTTGCATATGTTCTTGCAGAAATCAGCAAGTGGTTTGCATATGCTGAGCTGTAGTAGATAGGTCTGCAGCCACAGTGAGCAGAGGCCCTCAATTTAGAGCCAAGAGACCAAAGCTCTATTCTTCCCACCCCTGCCAGTGACCATCTGTGTGACCTACTTAGGTTTATATTCCTTGGAGCAACTTGCCTCATTGTGCTCTGCTACAGCACAATCAAACTCCTAATCAGGAGTTCTCAAATTGGACTTCTCAACAGTACTAAGTCAAAAGCGACAATGTTCATACATACTTTAACTACTTTAAAATATTTCTTAAATATCTTAATTTTCAAGCATTTCATACCGATTTCAAACCCATAAACAGCCTCCCAAGGCCAAATGGATTAAAAATTACAACATAATCATGGTCAGAGCTCATGTTGTAACACAAACTGCCTTCACAAGGTTTCATTTTGTGTTCCTACTTCACTATGCAGCTTTTAAATGGACTGAAAGGACACATATAGATACATTTATTGAAATACTGTCTCACAGGAAGTACACAAAAAACTGCTCTTCGAAGACCCAGCTGTTCTTGATTCTAGATGATTCATCATGTTTTTGCACACTAGTCATTTTTCACAAAGTGGGCAATCTTTTTCAGAAGTTAGACCTCCAAAATTCACTCTCTGCCAAGCTTAGGTCTACTCCATTTCGAACATTAGTCAACATTTTCATACCTATTTAATTTAAATTCCAAAGACATTTTATAGTTACCTTGTTTTTTAAAAAGGTTGCTGCGTACTATTTCCTTCATGGACTGCACCTTCTGCTTCTGCAGTTTCACAGGTGGAATGCCAGTGTAAAATTCATACAGCAGTTGGCTGAACATAAAGGAAAAGCCAAAATGTCACAAGTAAGATAGACTAATCTTATGTTAATAATAAAGATAGCAAGAGCAAAAGAAAATATACTTCAAGAACTAAAGATTTATATTTATTTCATGTGTCACGTTGAGGAGAAATCAACAGCAGGTTTGAAAGACATCTTCAAACAGAAACAAGAAGAGGGTGAATGAGATTTTGGCTGTGTTTGCTTATGCTTATTGCTTTCCATTTCTTCCATGCAATACAAAAATATTTGTATGTGGGGGATCAATATATTTATTTGAAAACATTAAAGAAATTACTTTCCTGGAATAGTGCTATATAAGGGAAGAAAGAAAAAAAAAAAGATATAATGCTCACTTGCTAATTCCAATCACTGAGTTAATGTGAAAGGACTTAGTCTCAGTACTAAACCCTACCATTGCACAAGTAAGATTAGAGCTCCCTTGGCATTGGAAACACCATCTGATATATCTACAAAATGTTCTAATACAGCTTACCTCAGTAGCTTGGCATCAAAGACAGTTTCAACATCATGAAGAACTGATGGTATGTACTTCAAGGCAGCAACCTGAATTGAAACAGAGACTGTGTTAACACTGTAGGTCTTCCTCTGTATGCAGCATAATATAGACAGCAAACAGTTGAAACATATACTAATCAAACCATGGCAGTCCAAATCGTGGTAATTTGGACTTCTCCCCTCAGACTCAAAGGCTGCACTTTAACATAAATTTTGCCATAGAGTACTCTTCATAGAAGAGCTCATAAGCTGAGGATATGCAGAGGTATGTAAATACAAGAGGACTAAGTGGTTCATATTCTCTTTGCAAACCAAAGAAGGACTTCCATAAATGGCATACAGTAAGCATGATTATCATACAAAAGGGTAAAGCATATATCAAAGTAGGAACTCTCAGATATCCGTGGTATCTGCCGTCCCAGAAACGAGCCATGAAAATCATTACAGTAAAATGAAGAAATGTTCTACATGATAAACACCCACTGGGCCATTATCTACATTTTTCTTCACTTACCTTTTGTATATTAAGAACTTCCTACCACGATTTTTATGTCAATAAAATGGCCTGTAATTATATCTTTTATTACCAAGAATGTATTTTTCAAATACTTTAATGTATTTAGGGCAAAAACAAGACCTCCAAAAGGATGTGCCATACTTCTTAACCAAAAGCAGTAACAAATTTAAGTTAAAATACATTTCATGGATTCACAAATATTTTTCATTAAATTCTACATGATTTATCAAAAATGAGAAACTGGTCAAATCAATATAGATCTGGGGAAGGACATGTGTCTTTTTTTCTTGTCTCCCATCTTTCTGTTTCAGTGTGTGTCATGTACTGACACAGGACATTCACATATTTTCCCCATCTTATTTCAAGTGAAAATCAGAATGTCTTCTTTCCTTATGTATTTGCACCTACATCAAAGTTTCACCCTAGCATCAATTCTATGTAACTGTGGAACAATCTTAGCTGAAACTATAATTCATGAAGGCAGCAAAGATTAGGTAACAACTAAAGAAAAAGCTTTCCAAGTAGACTGTGTTTTTATAGCATCTTCTCCTCAAAAAAAAAAAAAAAAAAGGGCAAAAACACAAAAGAAAAAAAACATATTGTTGTTGCCAATCACACCAACCTGCAACAAAATGGCTGTTTTATGCTGACTTTTCATCAGGTTGTTGATAGATTCAAAGAGTCTCCTCATAGATTCCTCAAATTCGGTTTGCTCTTTGCCTTCATATAACCTGTTTAAGGATGCACTGTTTTATAGTTTCAGAATCAGAAAGCATCACAGTTGAGCAAGAAATCGGCACCCAGTATTGGACAGAAATGTTCAATCTCTGCTTGTTTTGGTCAGAGGCCACAAATTTATAAGAACAATTACTGCTTGCACAACATTCAACATTGCTACAACTATTCATTTTATTACAAAGTATACTGCGATAGCTTAGTTTACCACAGATCATCCAGTGTACCCCCTATCTTCTGTCAGGCTAAGGATAAAATGGACACAAAAGTCTTCAAAGCAACAATTTTTGCCTTCTGTCTTAACATTCTTGCAACAAGTTTTCCATGACCTATCCACACGTCCTTCGCCAGAGAAAGAAAGAAATCAATAAAACATGAGAAGAGCAGAAAGAGAGCCCTACTACAGTGCATACTGACCAAAAAGGCAGATAAAACAAAAGATTTTCTATTCTGTTGGCTATTAAACACACAGAAGCCAATCACTTGCTGTATTCATTGCTCTGAGTTTCCCACTATTTACCTAAATCTCAGCTAGTAGAGGTACAAAAGAAATATGTATCAGACATAGCCTAAACTATTTAATACAACAATCTTGAGAAGCTGGACACGCATTTAGCTTCAAGTCATCCATCACAACATTACGCCATTCACTGATCTTGGGTCAAACCAGCTGATGTAGGTAACAACCACCTTTTGAAAGTGGTCACTATTACCGAACAGACTTAATAACTTAAATTCTGCATCAGAAAGCAGATCCCCCCCACCCCAAAACTTATCTCAGCAATATCTGGATTTTAGGCCAGAGAAGATCATTAGATATAATTTTTATGTTACACTTGTAAAAATGAAAAATAGATTTCGGGAATTTTTCTTTTTTTTTGATACCACAGGTCTACTGCTGTTCCCGATATTGCACTGCTAGTCAAATGACTACTTACTGTGAAAATAATTTCCTTGACCTAACAATGAATTTAAACACATATTCCAAAGCTTTCAGAGTTCTCAGAATTGGTTCACACTGCTCTCCTCGGCTAGAAGTATCCAAGTAAGTCTTCAGAACTGTCATTAATTTCCTGAAGAAAAAAAATTTTTTTCAAATGATATTCTTAAATTCATTTTTCTAACTAGTTTGGTCACACTAAATAAATGTTCATGCTTAGTCAAGCAGAAGAGAAAAACATGCTACATTTATTTTTATGTTTGTTAAACAAACTCTCAGTGTAACACAGATAAAGAGAAAATTCTTTACTGTACAAGTAACAATGCAATCTCATATCTCAAAATAGCAGTGTAATTCACACAATCTTGGAAGCTCTTTCAGCTGTTGATTCAGAGCCTTCAAGAAGCTTTTGTAATAGTCAACATTGCTCTTAAAAAGTTTATAACATACCTGTACAAAATAATATAAAACAGTATTTTTGCCCACCACCTTGAGTACATGAAGCAGCAGTCCAGTGATTAAATACTACTGCTTGATCTGAATTAACTGAATGCTAATACGACAACCTCATGGTAGACTACAGTATGCCAAAGCTATGTACATTATTTACATACTTCCCTGCTTTGTATCTGAAGAAAACTTTTGCTAACCTTCTCTAACTTTCTCGCAATAATAAATGCAAGAGCTCTTCTGAAAAAGAGAAAACAGAAGTCACTTTTGACTAAAATACGCTCCAAAGTGGGCTAGAGGTGCCTGCATTTACATACTTATAGTTTCCATCTTAAATGATGAAACAGATATTAATGATGTAATTTTATCTTAACACAGCCATCACTCTAAATACTATGCAGGTTATACACAGCTGTGTTAACTGAGGGATACATCCTCTTCATCAATCTAACTCCAATTTTGGATCAAAATGTCAGGTTTATGGCCACACTTCCTCCTAAGGGTTACATCCATGTTACAGCATCTCTGACATGTTGTAGCACCTCAACATTTCTGATTACTCCTTGGTACTGCTCCTCCAAAATTGCCCCTTTATATGAAGCTGGAAAAAAGCCGCATGCTAATTTTTATGCAGCATCAATCCACCCAAGGGACATCAATGGTCTGAATGTTAAGCCCTTTTTGAAGTCTATAAAAGATAGGTGGAAATAGATGACTGAACAGAAATGGAATAAAGATCTCAGTTTGGCCAGAATTCTGTATCACCTACTAGAGTCAAATCATCTATTAGGAATGACTTCCAACAAATCATCCTTGCTCAGATGAATGACAGATTTAATTGGCCTTGTCAATGGAACTCACTCTTAGATACAGGCTATGAGAAATCTCTTCACATTACACTGAAAGCAAGGATAATCAGCAATGCATCATTGCCAGCAACAGAAAAAACCTACTTACCCTCTACTATGCAATAACCTGAGTCCATCTACTGCTAAATTTGCAGAACATTTCCATACACTATCAGCTGTCATGCCTCACACCCCAAGCTCTTTACTGTCCTTTCAAATCCCTTGTGATGCAAACTCTACAAAATCTTGTGTTGTTTGACCGGGTAATCTACTGTGTACAAAGGATTGGTGAAGAACATCTAATGTGAGGATGGCCAGTTCTCTGCTTGATACCTAATATCAAGTCTTCCTAAAAAAATTATCACATCCATATCTGATAAACATAAAAGTAAGAAACTCAAAGCAGCTCCACTTCCACTTTCCTGCTTTCGAGAAGTTTAGCTTTTTTTCTCCTTGATGCAGCAGTTCCTTTCCCTTTGGGCACATCTGGAAACTCCAAAAAACAAAACCTTCCCCAGATTCTACTTCCCAACTGGCATGGCCACATAGTGAATCTGAAGCCAGCTGTTCACAGTACTGACTGCTGGTACGCTGCTGGCATAGCGAAAGATCTGACAGTTCCCAAACAGATTTTTGCCATGAACTTGTTTGCTGTAAAAGGATATATGCTAAGGATATTCAAGTCCCCATTTAGGCTTTCTGATCCCCATTTAAGAACAGAAATGTTAAGAAAAAGGCCTTACACCAAAGTATCTTCTCACAGTGAATTTCTCAGACACAGTGTAATTCAGAAAATAAAAAAATGATTATCAAAGATTATTAACTCCACATAAATGACTACTTTTGCCAATTAACTTTACTCATAATCATCTCTTTCCAGATGAACAAACAACACTACAAAAATAAAAGCCATCATTAATTAACAAGACCAGATCAGGATTTTCTTGCTTGTGTAACGAAATGATGAATTTTAAGGGGAAATCAAACAAACAAAAAGTAAAAAAACTCCACAAACTTACTTGTATGCCAAAGTTGCACTAAAATGCTGTTGGATATACGCTTCCAAAACGGTGTTGAAATGTTGAAACTTGCGATCCGCAATGAGCCCTATTATATATATCTAAACAGAGATGCACACGATTAGCATTCATCACAAGGTCAAAAGTATCCATCTCCTCACAAATTTATGATAATCCAACATTTTGGAGTTTTAAGAAAAATTTGCTTTTTCAGTCAAATATTCCTATTACAGAGATTATAATACTAGTTCTTTTATTACAAAACAATCTGATGGCTCATCTGCATTCATTTCTTTACTTAGACATTCTAAACCTTTCAGTGCTAATTCTTACCAGTGCATCAAAGACAAGGATGTCATACTCATTACTATGGGAATGTTCCATCATGATGTTAAACAGGGCATCCAGCGTGTCTTGGAGAAACTATACAATAACAACAGAAATATGAAATGACAAATTAGCAATCAAATCAGATTGAAAGCCACACAAATGTTCCCAGACAGCAAAAAAAGTCACTCCTTGAGCTGGAATTTTAGAAGCTTTTACCAAAATGTCACTTAAATTCAGAATGGACTTCAATACTTTTAGGCTCTAGTTTCTTTAATCTTAACACCCTAAATAGTCACCTAAATTAAGAATACACCTCAGAGGATTTAGGTTCTAATTTCTTTAATTTAAGAATCTAAATCCTCAGACACATAAGAAACCAGTAATACATGCTTAGCTCAAAGCTTATGGAATTATTCTAAAAATATATAATATTGCAGATAACTATCTAAAACAGGATTTCTTCTTCCTTAATGATATAGATTAGCAGTTGCTATTTTCACCCTTAAGAGATAATTAAAAGCACACTTCCTACTTCTGCAACCTGCTGTAAAGCCCACTTACAATCAAAGACAGGGTTCCCAGTGACTTGGCAACTAAAACTGTTTGGTTCAAAATTTCTTTTTGTCAGTTCTTCCTCTTTCTCAAGAGAGGGATTTCTTACTCTCTACTTTTAAAGAATAACACAAATATAACGGACTCCTAATGTGAAGGCTGGAGTCTGCCACTCTTCAGAATACTAATGAATTTTTACACATACTTTACACAATAAGTTAATATAGCATTCCACTAGATACATCATGCATTTTGAACTTTTTTAAATCTACATTTATATAGTATTAAGAAGCATAATGAATATGGGAGGAATTCTTTATATCAGACAGAAAAAAGCAAAGAGCAGAGCAAATACATCTTAAGCAACGCTGTGGACAAAGTTTTATAATTACTGCCCTCATATCCCATCTTTATTTTTTCTAAATAAAACTGTTTGTGCATAACAAACTCAGAATTCATTTTACCTACGATATACAGTTGGGCATCTGGCCAAAGCATTGGTGTCTCCAACTAATATTCTTGGGATTGAATTCTGCATTCACTACACAAAAATTTTGACATCATAAAACTACAAAGAGTAACAAGAAGCCCCAAAATTATTTACCAGGGATAACTGGCAGCTATCTAGCTAACCTCAGCAGGCTGTCCATCAGCAGCCAATTCCAGACATGTTTGGGAGATACCATTAAAAAATTCTTTAAAAGGTTAATAGTATGTCCAGATGCTTGCTTTCTTGCTCCTTCTCTAAACGACGACCTCAGATCACATCTTTTGCAAACTATCATTAACAGATCAGACAAGTTTTTCTCTTTGTTTTTTTGTTTTTGTAGATGATGGGATGTTTCTACACATTCTAAAATGTATTTCTTGGTCTCCCATTTTGAGATGGAAAAATACGGCATTCTACTGACATCAGAATAATGAGGAATCACAGATATGATGTGCATCAAACTTAAGATACAGCAGCTTCCTCAGCAGAAGGAGTCTTCAGGGACCATACTGAAGCAGTGTAACACAGTTCTCAGATCACTGTGTTCTACCACAGATTGGTGCCCATATAATTTTACCTCTGCTGAACAGCAGTATCTTGTACTAAGGCAGTGCCAAAGAAGTGTAAAGGATGCCTTTCTCATCAATTCTTGTCTGTAAAAACCTAGCCAACTATCAAGCAAAGAGTATCACCTAGTTGCCTATGAATACCTCCTTGTACATATTTTTTTCTTAGTAAGCTCTAAAATAGGTCATCCGAAAATAGCAATCAGATGAGTCTTTGAGAAAAACAAGGGAGGTAAGTAATTTAAAAGATAAGTAAGAGCAACAACCCTTAGAAAGCATACTGGCACTTGGACTACAGTATTGCAAGTTTGATGCCTTAAAATACGGAACACAATGTCCCCTATTTCAAAGCTATTATGGATAATTTCCTAAAACAAAATGAGTGTTGATAGATGGCAGGTATCTAATATTAGACTACTTAACTATAGCACCAAGTAAACAAAAGACCTAACATTTAAGGCCATGATACTAAATTAAATTAACAGAGATGTGACAAATAACTAAAAAAAAAAAAAAAAAAAAAAAACACACAAGGACATATCTTTATCAACTCTGATTAAATCTAACAGAAAGTATCATTTCCTATTTTTTCCCTCATTTCGCACATGACAACAAAAGACTCCATCATAAATAAATCTACCTTAAACAGGAGCACAAAGTATTACTTAGAAAAGCATCTTCCAAATTATTTGTTCATCCTACTTCACAGGATAATCCAGCAAAGTACTCCCATCATAAATTCAGTCTACTTGACAACACAAAACAACTAAAATCTAAAGAAACAAACAGAACGGAGAAAACTATTCCTGAAGCTCAGTCAGCTAGGTTTAACCAAAAAAAGGAAAACAGAGAACATTCTAGAGCAAATGGTTGCTACTTCATCAACTTCACGATCAGTACTAAGCTCGCATACTGGTCTGGCTTTACCACCATTATTTTATGTTGTCTGCATAAATATAAATAAATACACCCATACATAGATACACACACACACATTGTGAATAAAGCACTATGGAATGTGTAAGGATAAGCAAAACCTTGATAAAAGCATTCAGAAAAACAAAGCGTTTTGAATTGTTTCCCACTCTCTACAAAGTCCCAACAGCAAAAAAAAAAAAAAAAAAAAAAAAAAAATCTACCTTCACAACCTCCTCTCCATCCACAATCTTCAATTTTTCCAGGTTTTCCTGTAGCAGCTCTGGCTTCATACGCCACTTCAAAAGGCCCAGTAGGCCCACTAACAAAAAAACAGATATACACATATGTAAGTTTCACATTTTATTTATGATTTGTGCAAAAGTACTGTTCTAAAACTTCCCCTGGTTAGAAAATACGTACCATTTTGCGTTAACTTCGTAGAACAAACGAGCGTTGAAATAAAAAATGCATCTCGTGAGCTTACTGAAAGCCCCCCTACAATGCTTGAGTTCCTGCCTATAGTTGCTCCTTTACTTTCTGTGTGCTGGCGTGTAGAAGGTAACATCAAATAGGCACTGGCATCTTCCATTTTTTTGCTATCACCCTGAAGAGAAGCACACCATTTATTTCATATTTTACATCACCAGATATACAAGACACTCAGCAAGCAAAAAAAAAAAAATGCTTGCAAAAAATTTACATTTTTTGTCAAAAATAGTCCAGAAAATTATACCAATGTGTTGATGAGGTCAGTCACTTAGAGCTATGACAGATCTGATTCAGTAAAGCATAACATGATACTCTTAAAACTACAAGTAGACCTAAACAAGGAACTATGAAAACAAAGATAATCTAGAATAGTTTTCTAGTCACTTAGTTTGTATGTGCTTCCATTAATGTACAGGTCCAGTTTCTATTTCCTATCAAACAAGATGAAAGGTCCAAAGGAATGACTATAAAGATATCTAGAAAGGTAAAAAGCAAAACATAGAAAAAATGACAGTATAACTAACTAGTCTATCAAAAAGAACCAGTGACAGAAGGCAGTGAAAATAATGCAAATATTTTAAACCTTGTAATGTTTAATTGACTTATTTTGAGGAGCCAGATGCACAACTGTTTAAAAACATTTACAGCTTGCAATTGCTGTATTTAGTTCTGGAATAGACAAACATATGTCAGAAAATCTGTGCATTCCTCCCAAGGATAAAGTAGGTCAACTCAGTTTGGCATTTATTTCCTATATGTTCTCGCTTAATCAAAAAATATAGTGTTGATACAACAATGTATTTGATGGATTTTTCTAACAAACACTAACCAGCCATGCAAAATGATAATTGCGTGCCCCTCTAGAATAAATATTTATCAGTTTTAATATCTATAAAGAAAAAAAAAATAACCATACACTGGTTGATTAATCTCTGCTGAACTAAGTGAACAGTTTCAATTACTTGTATGCATTCCACTTGCTACTAATGTGACATGAAATCAGTTTATTAAGAAACTGAGAACTAAAATAAGTGATTGTTCTAGGATACTGGCCATGATTTGAAAGAAAGAAAGAAAAAAAAAAAACAGCAACAAAAACAAAACATTTGCGCTTCAGAACATCTGCTCCCTACTTTGATTTGCAAAGTAAAAGATGCTATCTCTGCTCTAGGCTGATCAAGAATAATATCCTTGCTCTTCAAAATCCAATTAATGTAACTCCTGAGTTTTTTTTTAATGCAATTATATTATAAAAGCAATCTCAAACAAGAAATTATCCAAGATTCCTAGATTATTCACTTTTCCTCTCTGTCATCTGAATGACCACTTGCATACACATACTGAGTTTTGCCATGATTTCCTCTATATCAGAAAATAGCAAAAGCATTTTAACTACATTAAAAATAGCAGGAAGTACAATTCTTTCCTCAATATTTTTTAGATGCATCTATCTGTGATTAAAATCCGGAGTAACTTTTAACAATCACGAGAGAAACTACATCAAACCTGTTGTTTTTGTCAAATGAAAGATTTGTCTTTGAGAAAGTACTAAAATGTAACTAGCACTAGAAAAGTAAACAATACAGCTAAACATCACTCTTGCTTAACATAGTGCTAAAAAAGGGTTTATCAGAAAAGTTGACTGAATCAATACCTTTAGGACTAGCAAATCATGGATGCCATCTTGCAGAGTTGTTCCATCTTCTTTCATTAACCTTATGTAAGCCATTGCAAAATTCTTTTCTCCTTTATCTTTAGCTGCAAAGCAAAACAATACTTCCAGTTGTGTATCAATCAATTAGAATTTACTTAAGCAAAAATTCCCTACTTACACTCTTGAGATGACCTGTGTCTGAACATGAAACGTAAATGTATTCTCTGCATGTCTTCAATTGGGACTGCTACCTTTTGTAAAATCAGAAAATAAGGAATAGAGTTATGTTACTAAATGATGACTTAATCCATTCGATTTTAAGCTTCTTTTTTCAAATAAGTATTTGTTATTCACGTAGACCATATAAAACTTAAAGTCTAATTACCTTAATGGAAGAGATGAAAGATACAGAATTATCTATAAATCTTTGCTTAAAAGTCTAGCACCATCAAAGAAATGAACCACCGAGCCCGGTAAGTTAAGGCAGATGTGCTTGCATACTAGAAGATAAACCTATTGCAGTCACAGTCTCACTCCTTACTGTGTTAACTGCACTATGCAGTTCTTCAGCATTATGAATCTTCCACATTTTATACAGATAACTTGACTTTTTTTTTTTTTTAATCTGCTTACGGGATTGGTAAGAAAATTTAGCAATATAAATTAAGACTATTTTCAAGACAAAATTAATTCAGTTTCAAAACCCTGAACAGAATCCTAAAGAATCATGGCTGCTTTTTCTTAAAGTAGCACACTTGTAACAGATAATCAAAGAAGAGAGCCCTTCGATCGTGTGAAAACTCCGATTTTTACATTAGCAAGTTTTAAAACTCTGAACACCTGTGAATCACCTCACTTTGCATTTGCTCGCCTAACCCCACCGATACAGTTCTTATTGTAACTCCTTTACATTAACTACACTATTTAAAAGGAACTGCTGTTAACGATTCTGGGTATAAATTTGAAATGTAGTCAAAATGTAAAAAGAAGCAAGCATGTTAAGCAAAACACTTAGCCTGTCAGCATTTTTAAAGGAAGATACAGGTTTCTGCTGCAAATGACCCGACCCTCCGTTGTCCGCTCCTGGCTCAAGCTCAGCAATACCACTGGGTAATTGCAGGCTTATTCTAGCAGCATCATCTCCTATAATGTCCTTCAAGCAGTCGTGCTTACCAGCAGACATGGGCATGCTTTGTAACAACCTCTTTTAGCAGCTTCTGGGCATTTTCCAAACTGACATTAAACATAGATTATGCAACTAATCATGTCTCCCTAAAGAAATTCAAGACAGTTATTACTAAAAATTCTATTTTTCAGATTTTTTTTCTCCATGACTTGAAGCTCATAGAAGCATTATTTTACAGCTGCAGAACAAATACAATACTTATTTTTCTGATGAGGCATGTTAGGGCACAAGGTTATCTAATATGATCTTATTTGTTTTGCTACACAAAATCTTATCATCATTTTCTAGGCCAAATTTTCAGCTTCGGTAATCACATATCCCTAGTAACTGATGTATGAGTAAGGCACCTCGCTTCTAGCACTATTCCGGCCCAGCGCTTATTTTTTTTCCACTGTAAAGTTGCACAGCATGAGCTTGTGGTGTTTTTTGATTTTTTTGTTTGTTTTTAGTGAGGCACTGACAAAGCAGCGGAAAGGGGCAAGCACAAACTCTGCGCGATACCTTTAGTGTTTCCATCCAGCGGGGCTGCTTGACCTGGTAGTAGAGAACGGATCGATACTCGCTCACGGGCTTGTCCCCCGCTCCCAAGCAAACAGCATTCTACCAAAAAAGAAAAATATATAATATATATTGTAGCATTCATCCACAAAAGGCTGCCCATGCATACCTGTCTGTTCAGACCTGTGTCACCCATAGCCTTCCTCCTCCCAGTATTCAAGCAGTAATTCCCACTTGACATACGATGCAAAACATTCTCTGTGCAGAGAAGTCCACAGGCATTCACATCTGTTAATAGTGATGTAGGAAAGTCAACAGTATGTCTAACACATCTTCCTAGCTTCTGAAGTGGCATTCATCTCATACTATTTTAGTAACCTAAAAGTCATGTACGCATCTAAGTGCTTTCTACAGCTGGAGGTCCTGAGAAATAGAAGGATATTTCTGACCTTAGTTTGAGGAATTTTCCGTTTCTCTTGAAAGACTCTGTTCTAGAAGAAATAACAGACTTATTTGCCTGCAGACTATGAAGAATGCCAAATGAACATATACATGAATACTCCTTGGGCCTTTCCAAGTTTTTACCAAAATTGAGATTGTTATCTAGCTTTTATTACTGCATTTCTAGATAGTCTTTGTCATGGTGTATGTAAGTACCTCAAGGGAGGGAGCGAAGAGGACGGTGCTGGCCTCTCTTCACTGGTGGCCACTGACAGAACTAGAGGAAATGGCCACAAACTGAAGCACCAAAAGTTCCACAGGAACTTAAGGAAATTTTTTTTTAACAGTGAGGGTGACAGAGCCCTGGAACAGGCTGCCCAGAGAGGTTGTGGAGTCTCCTTCTCTGGAGATCTTCTAAACCCGCTTGGACGCAGCCCTGTGCCACGTGCTCTAGGTGACCCTGCGTGTGCAGGGGGTTGGACTAGATGATCTCTAGAGGTCCCTTCCAACCTTAAGCATTCTGTGATTCTATGGTGACTGCAGTGACTTAGCAAATATTTTAAGCATTTGTTTCTTCATATTGAATTTCCTATCACTTCTACCTATTTCCCTAACAATTTTAGCAATTCATTTCTCACCTGTTCACACTCCACCTTGACAACCTGCTGTGTTCAAATGAGAATCTGAACTACAGGACAGAGCTAACTACAGTTTTGATCAAGTTGGCCAAAACTTAAGTACGAGGGAGCCCCATTGGCTTAGCTGGTGTGCGAAGGGAGCGGAGCCGCCTCAGCTGCTGGACTGACCGTGGCCCCTGTGGCACCATAAGGGCCCGTGAGGACACCTCGCCCGGCAGCTTCACTACAGGAAACAAGGACACTAAATCCTCCATGGCAGGCGCAGGTGAAGCTAAACTACATTTGTTATGCAGCATATTGCAACGATGGAGCTGTGAAACGTGGAGGAAGTCTGGCTGAAGCAGCAGGAAGCCTCCCTGGCTAACCAAGCACTTGATACCTGAGCAGAAATCAGTGGCTGCTGCCTGCTCCGGAGAGGCCTGGCTCCCTCCCTGTCTACCCAGGGAGCCCTCCTGAGCCTCAGGCACCCATAAAGTAGGTTGAAATGGGTTCAGAGACATGTAGAGCCAATCAATTCCCCTCTAATGAACACAAATAAGTTTCACAAATGTATTGGGATCATAGCTAAGGCAATACGCAGAAGCACATAACTTGATAACAGTTTATGCGTTTGGAAGTGTATTGATTTTCTGTGAGTTAATGGGGAAAAGCTCTTCACTATCAGCATCCGGCAGCATTTACATTTTGTCAAAACTGTTGCTAAAATGTATTTAAATGTACTTTAGTAGAGAAAGTGCATGTGAACATGTATTTCAAGGGGACAAATCTTTTTTCCTAATATTTGGAGAATGGATGCATTTGTAAAACTAGACATAGTATTGGAATGAAAGATTTATAAAGAAGTGACATTTGAAGGCAATATGATATGTTAATTTGAGTGTTTGGGCAGATATATTTCAAGTATCTTAACTGCGACAACTGTGAAATACAGTCTGTAACTGAAGTCTGTTTTACAGCTGAGGAGCTCTCTTATGACTTGTACGTGCAACTTTTGTGGGCAGCTGTTTTCATAGCGGTAAGTAAAAATGTCACCATTAGGGTTGCAATTTGTTGCATGGATTATATACATTCTGTGAGTTCAGCATTTTCTCCATTCAAACTTGGAAACTACATTTCAGGTCAAGCATTTAACTGTAATTTCATAAACACACGGTCATTTCAGCATGTCACTAACCATTATGGGTTTCTGCATGTTTATTTTATCACAAGTGCCGTTATGATTTCACCCTCATCGCTTCAGAAACCAGCTCAAGAAGGAAAGACTAAAAATCCCCCTGAGCACTGGGCAGGTGTTAAAAAGCCTTAGGGAAGAAACAAAGGCTCCTCAAAACAGAAAAAGACATACACAAAAGCACTGTAAATATTTATGTTGCATATGTGCAATGTCCACATTATTCTATTGCCACTAGCTTAGCAATTTACCACGCAGTTCTTTCATTCAAGGGATAAAATGGTCCAGATCAGCAGTTAGTTGCATAAGGGTGATGGTATTTCTAACATTTTAATCCTTTGCTAGCATTCCTACAGGAATTTCCATGAGAAAAAACTTGGACTATAACTGTAGCAATTGTCAGAAGCAGCATTTCATCTGTTTGTTCATTAGTCAAAGCTAAAATAGGTCATTCAGTGTTAATTCTCCACTCCATCTGTTGTATGTTTTCTGTTGAAGACACATGTAGGACTTGAATAGATATGTCACTTCAAACATCATAGAAAGCATCAGTAAAAAGGGAATGCAAGTGAAGACTGAGTTAACATCCAGTGGCATTGTGTGAACATGTACAGCAAGTTTAAGGCTTGCTTTTAAAATATATTTTAGGTTTATATGCATATCATTTAGAAAATAAAACAAAACTTACTGATATCACTTTTCCTTCTTCATCACAAACGCACATTATCACTTCCACATTTCTCTGAGTTGTTTTATTGTATTTATCGAAATCTCCAGAGATCAATGTAATATAAATGTCATTTCTTATATCTCCTGCAAGAGAAATGAAAAGGTTAAAAAAAAAAAAAAAGTGAGAACACAAAGGACAGGGTTAGTTGAACTTCACAAGAGCACCTGTTTTTCTGCAGTGAAACACATTAAAAGTAAACGGTCATATTTTCCATCTGAACTTAGATTTCCAGCTGTACTATTCTAAGAGTACTCTGTGAATTGAAAGCAACCGAATGTCCTGAACACGACGAAAGCTCGTCCTGCACTGACACCTGCTGGTCTGAACTTAGATTTCCAGCTGGACTATTCTAAGAGTACTGTGTGAATTGAAAGCAACCGAATGTCCTTAACACGATTAAAGCTCGTCCTGCACTGACACCTGCTGGTGAGGCGACAGCAGGCTGCCTCACCTTAACTGAGTTTTATCCAAATACACCTAATTCTCTCTTGTGAAGAATTTATGACATCAAAGAAAAAAAAATTTAATTCAAATCCTGATACTTTAGAGAACTGCAGACCATAAATGGACTTCAATTGGCAAGAATTTTATAATTCCAAAAGGAGACTGTAAACTCACATTGATGTTGAATATTTAAGGAAAGTAATAATTTATGATAAAAATAAGGTTAATTTAAGATTCAAGGAACAAGTGACTAGAATTTTAATAGTAGAAAAAATGCTACGTGCAGAGTTCTTGGATTATCCCTCCCTGTTCCCCAACTCTCACTCTTCCGCCTGTCCCATTTAAATACTATTTAAGTACTACATAATACCTTCCAAGTATTTCCCTGTTCTGTGTATCTCTAACACCAGAAGGTCATGAAGAGTGAACAACCTCTGAGGTACGCATAACAGAAATAACTAATTAAGCTTGTAGTTGATCCTCATTAACCCAAAGAATGACAAAAAATCTAGTGCTATGATGGGGGAAATATAAAAAATAATATTAAAAAAAAAATCACATCTTACCTGGCATGATTATTTCAGGGAATCCCAGCTTTCTAGCAACAGCTGTGGTTCTGTCTACAAGGTGTGGATAGTCCTTCCTAGTTTGAGTCACATTGCCAACAAGCATTTTCACAGTTACCCAAAGACCTAGGGGAAAAATATAACACATTTATGTTAAAGATAAAAACCTCTCTTCATATGATTATCATTGCTCTTTTCCCTCCACCAGAACTGTGAGAAGAATTTACCTCCCTTAACTAGGAAAAAGTTGGTATATGATCCAAAACTATAGCTAGTAATTCAAATAACCTCTCACATTCTCCCATACCCTCAAGATTTATCACTTGCAGCTGCATGAATCACCTATCTCCATGGTGATGCTATGTTTAAAAGCTGTACTCTAAAATGTAAACAATGTGAAATGAAGTTCCACTAAAATACCTTGTTACTGTACTTTACAAAAATAGTCTGTTTTACCTTGTCCACCACTGTCTCCTTTTGATGCTGTGACTTTGCTTAGCAGACTGTGTAAAAAGTCATTCTCTGCTACTACCCTAGGAGAGAAAAAGAAAATGTCTGCTAGAACTTAAGTGGTAAGTATATCAAATACCATTCAAAACACACACGACAGCTTTTGTTCTTTGCAACACTTGATTTTATAATACATGCCATCACCAGGCACTTTAAAAAACCCTTAAAATATAATTTTTATCTGCATGCCTGAAAATGCCTTCAGATGCAGCCTTTAGAATATAATTCTCATGGCTGAGTTTATCTACTTAATCAGGGCTAAAATTATTAGGTAGCCATATATATCAGGAAATTAAATAAACCCATGTACTTTCTGTTACAAAGAGAAATCCTTTTTGCCACAGTTGAGTGATTTAGGCTTCACATTTATGGGTGAAGCCTATGGGTGGTAGAAAACAACATGAAACATAAGAACTCCAGAGACATCCATTATCTTCTCATCAAAAATCTGGTGAAAGAAGTTTTGAAATGCCTGAGAATCAGTGATCCTAAGTAGTAGCAAGAACTTTTAAGAATATCAAATTCAACAAGCCATTACTTGCATCAGCAAGAGGTGTGCTGCTACAGGAGCAGCTCTGTGGCATGAAACCACTGGTGCCAAGGAGGTGAAATCCACACTGCAAGCATTTGGGGCCAGACCTTTGCACTAACAGAGATTTTTCTTCATATAGATATAACTTTGTGCAAGTATGAAATTAAGATATTTGTGACCAACTTACGGGTGAAAGGGAATGAAATGCTGCTTTTCTTCATCACTTTCAGATTTTCCTTTTATGATATCTGTAATATCCATAACTAAAAAAAGTACAAAAATCATTATGAAAACAGTATAATGGCATTGAAAAAAATTCTCCTCTTATTCATGTATTATGCAGAGCATTATATATTCTTCTGCTTCAAGTTAACTACATATTTTCAGGAGTTTGGAGTAGCAGATTGTGCTAATGCCAGCAATGCGTCAGTTACTGTCATCAGTGCAAAGTATTTCCTCTTCAGTGGATGGATGATCGTTATCATGAAAAGAAGCTGTGTTCTGGAATGCCAGTTGCTGATACAGGACTGGGGAGGGGAGAAGAGAAATACCACCCACTCACATGGGGGCCCTGGTCTCCCCACACCATTAGAAGTTGTGCACGATTCCTGTTACGCTCTGATGCTGTGTTTTGGTTTGTGCTAAGCGTGCATTACTGGAAATTCATTTCAAAAACCCATTTCTAAGCTAAACTGAAATATTAGTGTAGATACAGGCTTTGTGGACTCCAAAAATCAAATGGAAGTTGGTTATTACAGCTGATTCGTATTCTGGCATATCTTCGAGTCTACCATCCAAGACTGACAAGCATCACTGAATTCCTGCTTCAAGTATCACATCAGTGGGACCAGTTACCTGCTACTCCAAAAGGCCGCCTCAGTCCCTGCGTGCATTTTTTGGAGTTGCTGTCTTTGAGATCCATCCTTCCAACTCGGACTATTTGGCAAACTAAATAAACTTTATCTCTGCTAAGGTCTTTATTTCCAAGATCCTAAGAAACAAACAAGAAGGAAAACTAGAATATTCTTTGGAGAAGAATTTTAAATTGTAAAATTTGAACAGGACCTCTAGTAATAATTTGAGCTTTAATAAAAAAAGGAAGCTGGGACCAAAGTAAGGATGAAAACAGTATTTTAACATAGTGTAAGGAAATGTGACACTTGAATATTAGAAGAAAACAAAGGAATAAATAGAGAAAGGCATCAATCCAGAGCTACAGCAGATAAGGATCACACAATGAGGAAGGCATTAAAAGCTCCAGAAATTGATTTGAGGGAAGATTTTGAAATATTCATTATCACTGGCATGAAGTGATGACTCTGGTGATCTTGCCCTGTTCCCAAGATGTCTCCTGCTTCCTTCCTCATCTTACTCAAATTGTATGGATTCCAGTAGCAACTACAGAGAAGAGAGACTCTGATTTGCAAACAAAAAGCAAGAACTGGAGAAAGCATGGACTCACTGTGAATACTACTTTCAGATTGTTGAGCATGTCGATTTCCTTTGGAAAACCTTTGCTCCCCCATCGCACCAAATAGTTCTCACTAGTTTCAAAGAGTAAAAAACAAAACAATAACAACAACAACAATTTATTAACATGTATTTTTAAAATCCCTTTTTTAGAATGTATTAAAAAACATAACACTTAAGTTGAGCAACAGGCACTATTCTGTACTGCTTGAAGGTCAGACTAAGAAAGCTATACAGTAATCAGCAAATTACAAAAGGTAACTTCAAGAGAGTATACAGAATACTATCTGTTTTGGAGGAAACATCAACATCCATGTAGTTTGTTGAATAGCAACAGTCAAAAAGATTCTTTTCTGTCTCTGAATTCACAAGTCTCTCCCATCTTATCCCTCCCTTACTCTATATCTTACTTAAAAATTCTGTTTCCTGATAGGAATAACAATACTGCACTCTCAGGGTAAGGAGCACAAGCCTAATGGAATTATCCTCTTGCTAAACAAAAGTAACGACAAAAAGAAACAAAAAACTATGTTTAGCATATTATTCTGAGCAGGAGTTCTTCTCATTGAAAGGTACCAGTTAAAAATTTACAAGTTTTATTAGCTTTATTAAACTGCCCAGAACACAAGTTCTTTTTATTTGTTTACTTAAAAACTGACTGTGCAACTGACATTGAATATGAAGCCTCCTTGATCTAGATGCTATAAAGAGGTTATTTTTGCTGCTTTCTGAACTTCCTTTTTTTTTATTCTGTCTCTTCTCTGTGCTTTTATATAAATAGATAACACATATACACATTAATTCTTATGTGCTTTTCCACAGGTATAGTCTCTTCCATAATGATCCTAGGTAGAGAAGTAGAGCACTTACAGCAGTTAAGCTAGTTTTAACTATTGATTGTCAAATACTTGAAATCTCTGTTGTTCCTTATTAAAAAAAAAAAAAAAACTGCTTTGGCAAACAGGCAGACATCCTCACACTAGAAGAATCTCCATTTGTGGAGACAACCTCAGAAAATTCAGATGACCAGGACAAACTTCTCTAAAACTTTGAAATACTCACTGTCCAGCAATTATCTGTCAAAAGATCTGGGATCACATGCCCTACAACCCTTTTGGAGATACAGCCTTTACCTACTTTTCCCTTGGGTTTTCTTCCTTTTATTTATATGTACCTTGCATTAGTAATATGTTGGCAACTCTTACACTCTGTTTTGTCTAGCTTCCTTCATTATTATTTGGGGGAACAGAGAAAATAAACTTACCTTATAATTGTTAGTTTCTGTGGGTCATATAGTGACATAAAGAGCTCTGCATCCTCCCCAATTCGGCAAACAAAATTCCGCACGAAGACGTACAGACTGTGGGTGGGGGATGAAGACATTCGCGAGTACGATGCATAATCTGGTTGATCCTTTGACTGTTCAGAAGGAAGCAAGTTATTAGCTAACGATTTCAAGCTTGCCTATATAGAGCACTTAATCTGGAAAACCGCCAAATTTGTGAAGCAAGACACAGTTAGAAGCTGCAGAGGTGACATTGGTTTGCGGGATCCCACCTTCCTCTAAACTGCAACCAGAGCCCTCACGCTGTAGGAGATGTGTAACAGAGAGCGTTCTTTGCAATGCTGTACCCAGAGCTACCTAAACATGCACGTAATGAAAAATTTGATGATAAACATGCATTAAAGCCACTGTTTTGTGAGATTTAAGGGACTTAATTGATACTACCAGTAAGAACTCCGTGTCTGGAATTCAAAGTTTATTACCCTTTTTAAGTAGGTATTTCTGCAATTCTTCTAAAAAGAAAGAGGAATTTTGTGTTTATTATTTTACATATATTTCCAAAGGATGCAATAGTTAGGCCTCTTCTCTCCTCCCCTAGCCTGCAGAAGCCCTTTCATTTTGGAAGTCTTCTATTTACTTTCACTCAGGAGATAACAGATTAAGTTCCCCTCCTGTGTATGAATGCAATCAAAGCCTTACCTCTCAAGTAAAGCAAGATGCTTTCAATGAAAAGATCCTGAAGTCATTCCTTAAAATTTCCATAAAGTTCCATGCCTGAAAGTTTCCAGGATATTTTTGTTTAAAATCCCTTTGAGGGAAGAGATTGTAATTTGACTTCCACATCCTTAGTGACCAAGCAATTATATAAAGGGTGAAAGACTATTAAAACTTCTTTCTTTAAAATAGCAGAAGAGAAATAAAAATACCAAGCTTTCTCTACAGAGGCCATCCTAGAAGTGTGCAAGAGATGACTTTGGAACACAGTTGTGTAGCAGGTTTACTGCATGCACTAGAACAGGCTTTGATTTAGGATGCTTCAGACAAACCTCAATGCTCAGCTCTGAAGGCGAGAGCAATTCTGGAAACATCATATTATTTCCCTCCTGAAGAGGGAACTAATAACATATAAGGAGCACATGCTGAGGTCTGACCAGGATCACCATCTCGTGCACGTCAATTCTAACCATAACTTCATTTTAACCCCTAGGACTTATGGGTTCAGGTCTAAAGCTCTTTTTATCCATTAATTTGCTCTTTCTTTTAAAAGAAGCCAATCTATTCCTCTGCCAAGCACCAGGTTTAAACTTTACATACTTATATTATCAGCTAATTGTGTTTTGGTATCTGGGAAGCAAAAGTTATTCAGTGACACCTTTCCTCCCAAGAGAATGCTCTATTTTCCACAGATTTCTAATAGGCACTATTAAACTGTCATGATGGCGCAACTTCAACTTCTCTTCAAATTTTTCTTCATTCAGCACTGTTTACTTTCTCACAATTGAATATAAGGAACCCAAGTCAACATGTTCCTGAATAAAATTATTATTGAAAAAGTCAAGGAAGTGTCATCACCTGCTTTGCATTTTAAAACAGGAAGCTTTGGCACTCATCAGCTGTGATAGGCAGGATAATTGTAGGTGTTCACAGGGTTATTCTAAGTTCACCACCTTCCTGCTTTAGCAAACTTGACTTCACTTCTGTCAGGGTATATCTAACAAGCAGCAACATATAGTAAACAACCAATGCTGCCAAAGGATTCTTTAAAAAGGAGCTTGGGTTAGTCAAGGCTTGCAGCCTGAGCTCGAAGTATATAATCACTATGTGATTCACATTCTTAAACAGTCTACTACTTAATACCTGCTTCCGTTCAGATATCCAAGAATGGATTTAGAGAGTTTTAGAAACAGGCTTTTAGCATACCCCATAGACTGAATCCAGTCCTAGTCATGGGCATCCTCCATTCCTCCTCCTTGAATTAGCACATTCAAAAAAGCAGCTGTGTAACTCCGAGGCACAAGTTTTGAGGACAAGTTGTTCAAACACATTTTTACAAAACCACCGGCTAGACAAGCTAGGAGTTAACAGATGAAAATCTCCATAGCTGTAACTCAGCAATGTGAAGTTAAAGTCAGGAAAAAAATCTAACAAGGTTAATGCTATAAAGTTCCATCTTTCAAGCTTGCCATCTTTCCCCCTCCAGCTCCTTTTTTGGTTTCATTAAAGTGTTAAGTTTTGTTCATCATTCCTACCATTTCCTCCTTAATCCTCTCAGTGATTTTATTAGTTGCTTCTTCATGTGCATGAAATAGGCTGATGACACTGGTTTTATCTGGATCCAAGATATTCCCATCTTCATCTCTAACTATTAAGTCTAGCTCAAGTATCCTGTGAAAATTAAAAAAATTAAAATCATACACAATATGGCAGGGTTATTTTTCTTCTATAAAAATAAAGCTGGAGCATATTCACAGATGTAACAGTGCTTCAGGCTTTAACGTGATAAAATCAGTTTAAATACATGTAGTGTTATTTCATTGAAGAAGTGTTAATCAGAAACTAACTTTTTTCAAGCTCTTGATCCGCATGTGTTGATTTTGGAGCATCGGGTTGGAAGCTGTCACTAAAGCACTCAAGCACGTAGCAAATAATACATTCTCTGTGTTCCAATTCACATTTTGCTTCAGTGAGTCCTCATGTCTTCTGTTTTTTGTTTTGTTTTTTACATGTAAACCTGTGTTAGGCACATGTGTTTGACATACTGTTTGATTTACATTCCCAGAGTATATTCTGTAACTAGAACTCAGAAATCTGTGGGTCCAAACCACAGTGAACAAGCAGAGCTTCCTAACAACTCATGGTCATTGCTTACGTTTAGCCACAGGCAGCTTGAGACTTGCAACCAGATACGGGTCTTCAAGCCACAACAGCCACATCATTTGTAATAGCTCAAAGCCATTTATAAGCAGATTGCCTCCTAATATCACTATCATGAGGACTGACTGACTTACTTATTCTCCCCTCTACCAAACAGTGGAATACCTTCCATAATCCCACATGACTCCTTTTTTGCTTGTGCTGCAGTGACATTTCATCAGCAACAGACAGACAAGACTTTTGTCAAGCTGCTATTCTACCTACAGTAGTTTCACTTCTATTACCAGAACCAGAATTCTGCCTGGAAATTCCCATGTTAGTGAGGGGATTTTGCCTTCAAGATAGGCTTTGTACACCTCAGACTTCTGCTATTCATCCACTGCTAAAGTCTGAACAACCACACCCACAGCTTAACTCTCCTAAAAGGTAAGTGGCATTTTTGTAGGATGAGTAAAAAGCTCTGGTCCTGAGTACACTGATCTTACATGTATATTAAGGATAGTCACCTGACTTAAGGTACCTGATAAGTTTTTATTCTGTAATTAAAAGTGTTTTGAAAAAGTTAATTGGGATAAGAAACCTCAACATGGGAACTTCTGTTACCAGAAGAATAACAGGGAGAACCTTGAAAGGAAGGGTTTAGTGCACCTACATCCTACCTACATGTTGTAAAAAACTTCAAGCAGGAAGAATTTCTCTCTACTATTTCTGGATGCTTTCAAACCATGTTTTCCAGGAGCAGGATAGTCCACTTACTTGTTACCATAGTCAATTCTGGAAGTGACTTTCTGCTTGAGTTCTTTCAGTTCATCTTTTGGCAGAGTCCCAGATAGAAGTTGCGATCGCCATTCCATTAAGTCACACATCATAGACTGTACCTGCTGGAACCGGTCTTTCTTATTTGCCTAAGATAAATAACAGAGTCTAGATAAGAGGCTTCAAGGTCTGTAGAAAGTTGAAATGAAACCGTTAGTTATGGCTAACCGTTCAGCTTCCAGAGTCAAGAATTAAAGAGTTCCCACCAATCTAGAGTCCTGTTTTGTTTCTTTACCTCTGTCCCTTCCTCCAAAAGCTCTCCCGTGTAATTCAAGATTATTGGCCAGGCTCCCTTTTTGTCTTCTCATTAAACAAAGTTTTAAGGACAAAATCCCTCACATTACAGGAAAGAAGTTATATAAAACAGAATCCATGCACAGGTAGAAAATGATGAGGTTTTTTTTATATAGTTGTGCTTTTTGGTGGATTCAAGATAATTAACTGAAGTCTCATGAAGAGAAATTCTGAAAGCATTTTCCCTCTGAGGTACTGATGACAGCATGCTGGAAATAAAAACATTTGACTGTAGTGTGTTAGTACCTTTAAAAGACTACTGGAAAAAGTGAGCGAATACACAGTCACTAGAGCTATTCCAGAGTCATCCATTAAAATATATTCTATCTATCTGTTGACTTTAATAAGAGGAAGACTAAAAAGTGACCCATTTCTGAATGTAAACACATCAGTGAGGAAAATTACACAGTAGCCAAGGCTTCCAACAGATACAAAGCAAAATCTGACAGCTGGGAGTTAGCAGAAAAATACACCAGCAAATGACAGCCCAATCCATTGAAACAGGTTATCTACTAGATTAGACTATTAAGGGTACTGAAGAATTCAGCATCTTATTGATGCTTTCCAGTCAGTACTTGAAGCATTTCTGATGGTTAGGCTTAAGTTAAACAAGTCATTAGCATGCAAGTCACAGGTTAATATCAGGTTACAAAATAAACTATGATATGCAAATTAGCCTTCTTTGCTTAAATTTTCAGCTATATCCGAGTGTCTTCTAGCCCTGCTTTCTTCCTACAACTTGCTGCCAGTATTCTAGGTCATGTTGGCCACCCTGCATCACTTCCTCCAGTTCTATTTTAGTTTGAGTTTTTCTCCTCCTAAACCCTATAATACCTTTTTTTTTGGTCAGGAAACACTACCAGGTAGCCATTAGTGTCACATACAAAAAAAAGCACCATCACTGCACATAACTTATGTACAAGAAAGGCAGGTGCTCAGTACAAAGTCTGTTTGGGCAAATTGCTCTGAATTCAGTACATGTTTTATGTATTGCTTTTGCATATAAAAAAACATGCTAGGATAAAATGGGTTCTCAGGTGGAAAAAACAGATTTTTGTTTAAGGAATATAAAATGAAAATATTGCAAGTGAAAAAGATTGTCAATTGTCACTAAGACCTACATACTGCAAGTCACCCTTGAACAACTTCTGCTAGAGTCTCAAGGACATATTAAAACCTGTACAAACTTGTTCAAATCTTATGTTTAATTTCCATCTTGAAAATGATCAACTGGGAGAGAAATCACAAAAAAAAAATTTGGCAATTTTGGCACAGGACACAATATTCAATCTAGAGGCATCAAGTTATGCAACTTCGCAGCAATAACTGAAATTCTTTTAACCTAAAATCATAGAATTGATGACAGCAGTAATAAAGACATAGTTTGTAAATTCTACAAATCTCTGCCTTGCATCTAGGTTAAGACACTAATTTGAATAAGGCCTCAAAATAGATAGACGGCACTAACGAACAAGCCACTCGTGGCATACAAAAGCTTCATACCACATAGAGCTGTTTCCAGATGCTGCCCCATTCCCAGAGGGTAGTGGTAACTTCTTGCACTAAAGGGATTTCAGCAGGTATTATGTTTTCTGCATGTCTAGGAAAGAAGTTAAACATAACATACAAGAGGATTTCAGTTTCATGGCTTTATATTGTAGTTAATGTGTTTAAGGCACATAAATGACTTAAACTTGATTCTTTAGCAGACTAGGTCTTCAATTTATTGAAATACTTAAATTCAATACCTTTTCTTTTCCACAGAAACTTCCTTGATGTGGATAAAAGATTTAGGAAATATTCCCTGTTGGGAAAGGCAAAAACAAACAAGAGAATCCACTTACTTATATATCTCCAAGAAAATTCCATTACATGAATGAAAGCTTTCCAAGTTCTACTTTTATTCTTTTTTTTCCCCCTCCCTCCTAAAACTGTTACCAAATTGCTTTAAGGAGAAAAGAAAATCCTTTCATTTGCAAAGCATAAAAGGGAGACAGTATGACCATAAACTCCCAAGCACCCTTAGGCAGATATGACACCACTGCAGTTGAGAGTATGAGCACATTTTGTGCTGCTCAAGGCTAAACAGCAAGATATAGCAAAAAGTGACATCAGATTTCATCCCATTTTCAGAATTTATTCCTAATTGACCTGGGCATAAAAAAAGGTGACCAGACAGTTAATTTTTGTGATGGGTCCAGGCACTACAAAAGCAGAAGCATTTTAGTGTATACAGAGGAATGTGTCCTTGATCCATCCATGACCAACCTTACGTTAGCTGGAAGAGCTAGACTTGGTAACGGAACACAGGTTTGCTTGGATTTAGCTCTATTATTAACTGACACTCACATCTGAAACTTGATGCCAGCTTTTTTCCCCAGTTAGATGACAGTTAACACCATTTTGCCCTAAAAATCCTTTCTCTTAGGACTGGGCCCTGAAGGAGCCACAGTCACAGTAACTATACAGCAACAACCTTGCACAGCTTCCTGTGAAATCTGTGCTACATCGAGAAGCAGGTCTAGGAGAAGCAGCCGCCTTCTCACTAGACCTGCTTTCACCTCTTCTGTGAGCATCTAGCCAAGCAAGCAAGCAAATGCAGTGCTATTTGGTATGATAAGAGCTCACAAAACAGAAGAAACATTAGATAGAAGGCTGGATAAAAACATTATGCGTAGTTCTCATCTCTGTCTTTTGCATGTGCAACTCTTCAGCAGTTAAATGATAAGTCAACCATTTAAAATTCAATAAAGGAAGCTGAAATATTTTACTATCATCTACAGGCATATAATACAAGTTAGTTGCTCAAAGATCATGCAAGTTACTGCTAATACTCACAAGCTGTTGAATACAAAATAAGAAAAATAGGAATAGATGTCTTCAGATTGTTCTGATTTTTCTGGTGATACATTCCCTGCAAATAACTTTTCTGCTCCCCAGATATTCCTTTTTCAGTGGCTGTGAAGGTTTAACATTCTTTCTCCAGGATAGAGAAGCCACTTCCTCCAGAAGTTTTCACTGTTATATAGCTTTAAGTCTCCAGATTCCAATGCCCTTGGTGTTGCTGTTTCAACAAAGTCTGATACTAATATCAAGTTCCAAAATACACTTTTCTTCTAGAAAGGTGCATGCACTTAAGACATAAGAAACTCACTCATTCCCTAATTCTAGAGTCATCCTACCCAGGTTAAAAACTACCATTTGTGGTTTTCCACCTTTTGGTATAAGAATATTGACTTTTGTGATCACTACTATACTGTAGCTTAAAGATGCATTTCCAGACTTGTGCTTCATGGGAGGTGGTTATATTGAATATAGCCCTATGAACCCTTAGGAAACAAACAAGACAAAACCACAAGCAAAGCAGAAGCATACACATTCTGCAGTTAATTAACCTCAGAAAGTTATTTCAGGTGCCATCTTCATTAGCCTGTTCACCTAAGGGCACAGTATCTTCTTTGATTTTCTTCTCCCTATCCTGACTTCTAATATTAACTAACATTTCATTCAAAACAAGTGTTGATCATTCTATTCCTCCGGAAGAAAAAGACGGATGGATTTAGCTGACTTAAGTCATCAGAATAGGACTGTCTCATAAGACACACTGAGAAGAAAATAACTTTGTTTCATGTGTTGGTGCTTTAAACAGTCTTATACAAATGAACACTGTCATCTTACCTCCAGTCCTTTATGTCTTACTAGATAACCCCTGTACCAATCTAAAAGTAAGGAAAAAAAAAGCACACTCAGTGTAACAGAACATGTACATAAAAGCATATATTAAACTCATGCTTTGTGTTTTAGCTAGAAATATCTGTCATAGGATGCTTAAAAATCCTGGAGTTACTTGAAAAATACCCACATGAACACAAAGCAAGCGGCAGGAAGCATACTTAGCATGGCTGATACATTGATAAGCAGATCATACGATCATTCTTTCGAGGGCTGCAAAGAACAGATAGCCTTGCTCTTTTCTGTCATGAGGAACTAGAGCTTCTGGAGACAAATAAGCAGCTTCCAAACATAAAGTTCAAGTTAGATTCCTTAAAAATGAAAGTTTGCTGTGGGGTTTTTTGCCCCATTCATCAATTAGGAAATGGGGATGGGTGGGGAGAGAAGGGGAGAGGGAAACAAACCAACCCCAAAATAACATTCAGTTTTGCAGCAACAATAATAGGAAGCTCTGAATGAGGTTTTTTATTGCTATAACTCTGCTAAACCACAACAAACCTCCCTAAAGAACATAAAATGAAGAATTCAACCTTAATCAAGCACTTAAATGACTGTTCACACATTCCATCATCATAAAACAGGACCTGCCAAGCAACAATAAACAGTTCTGTATCAACTTCAATTTTATCCCAAAGAAGAGCTTTTAAGACTAAAGCTCACACTTCCTGACTGTATTTTTATGAACAGGCTACAACTTCGTTACTATTTTTTCCTCTCATACATCTTTAACACAAAGACATTTCAGCCGGGCAAGCCAAGAAATCAAACAGTGCTGTGGGGAAAAGCTGAAAAAATCACAGGGATATTGCTGAATTTAAGCAAGGTCTCAGAAAATATTCTGTCTTTTTTTTCAGAACTACCAACTTTGACCAGTATCTGTTCAGCAAGTGAAGTTCCAACTCCTCTCTAAAACTGAATTATTTGCCAGTAATTTCCAATTGACATACTGTGGAAAATCTGTTATATTTCACCTCATTTGCTGTGACTATACATGTTCTACTTTCCTACTTTGTACACACAAAATGAGCAAAAATGACTTAAGATGTGGTCACACTTTTGTTATTCATATTTAGACATCAGCTGCACCTGGCAGTCTATCTCTGAGGTACAAGAGAACCTTCTTCATCTGTATAATATCAGATGCCTCTTCACCAACAAAAGCATTTCATAAACCAGTTACACCTCTCACTCCTCCAGATATTAAACAGGGTCAACATAGTAATAAAAGATGAGGCGCTTTCTGATTTCCCAGTGTCCTTTTTTCTCTTAGCTGAGTGTTTAGAAGGCTTTTGAAGGCAGAAAGAATTACCCAACCCTCTTATGCTTTCAGAGGGGGCACATTGCCTCACTCATGGCTTGAGGATTTGTCTGTTGACTAGTCGTCTACTGACTGCTACCCATTTTTCATTTATGTGTAAAGCTACTGGATTTCCTTTACAAATAGAAAAAAAAGGTTCTGCATTACAAAACATAAGGAATATAATTTTGTAGAAGGTATTTTCTCCAACACCCAAGTTTTCCTTGTTTCTGACCAAAACAACTTACAGCTCTACATGCGGGAATGGCTTCAGACAGCTTCCCACATGCTCTGCAATTGTATGACCACAACGTGTTAAGGGTGCCCTGCTATACTGAGCTGTCTCTACCACTGCAGCAGCAGCCCGTTCCCTTTAGGATGTGGGGTTACCAAAATACAACTTGGTCAGAGTAGAAGTAAGATAAAGAAGGTAATTTTTAATTCATTTTGCAAAGCTTGAAAGAACGCAGAAATCTTTAGTCTCTTATCCAAGAAGATCGTCATTTCAGATTGTAAAAAAATTACTATTACAATAACTACTGAAGAGACTCTCACTATTGAATTAGTAAGAATAACTGGTCTCTCATTGCTTTTCAAGAAACCAAAATCTTCAGTAGCTCTGGATGGCTAGAGGAGAATTCAGTAAGATTGTGAAGGTACTCAAAGCAGTAAGGAGAAATACACTACCACTGTAGGACAGACAGCAATTTCGGCTTCACGAATGTACTAACTTTTCCCTTTATGTTCTCTAACTTTTTTCAGTTTCTATTTGTTTTACAGTTCTGCCATTTGGTCAGATACCTCCATGTAGCTACTCCATATGTTGGAATCAGCCTAACGAATACCAGTTATGCCCAGCTTAGCTAGGACAACTGCTGTTTAGCCATTCTGCTAACTTAGATGGTTTTCAGGAGTGTCTAATCATGCTGATTTATCTACTACTTGAAAAATACTAGAATCCCACCTTGTACTACTAGAAGACTGTTGAATTTCCCAACAAATATTCAATTTAGAGGCACATATGTACTCCATTAGATCTTCCACCATGCACAACACAAACTGGTATGAACTTCACAACTCTTTATTCACATTGATGACTTCCTCATTTGATAATTGCTTCCCAGGGAAACCACATGTAGGCTTCTGATTTTGGCTCTCCAAAAATTACTCAAAATAGACTACCATGACCAATACAAATAATACCTTTAGTAAGCTGCTTATGTAAAAGGAGGTTCTTCCTCAAAATAGACTACCGTGACCAATACAAATACCACCTTTAGTAAGCTGCTTATGTAAAAGGAGTAACCAGTATAAAGTGACAGAATTAAATTATATAACCAGAGAAATTTATAGCCCGAAGGCAACAGACTTACCTTCACAGGCCTCCAAGATATGGACCACATCACCAATCTGGAGAGGTAACTGTGATATCCCTGTACCTTTGAAATTGTATATTGCTAAAAAATTAAAGGACAAAAATATTAGTTTTCAGTACTATCATACACTACAATTTTATTGAAAAATATATTTATTAATAGTCTGGTACTAGGATAAATAGCGTACAATAAAACAAGAAAAGGAAACTATAATTTTATCAACAACCTTCTTCTGTTACCATTATTTCATCTTTTCCCTGGTAAAAATGCTAAGGTGTCAGAAATGGCCAGCACTAGAAAAAAAGCATATGCTTGAGAAGAGGTGATTTATAGCAAGTGTTTTGCACAGGTTTTAGATCACCTATTTAGGTATAGGGCTTTAATATGTGCACGTGCGCGCTGGAAACTTCAAGTCCTAGACCGGTAGGCTAACAAGTACACAATTTATATAAATTAGGGCTTTAATATGTGCACGTGCACGCTGGAAACTTTAAGTCCTAGACCGGTAAGCTAACAAGTACACAATTTATATAAATTTATGCCCAGGCTCCGGGGACAACAGATGAACACACGAAAACTGAATTTACCGAAATCATTCCTGGGTTAGGATGTTTCATCTTAATGTAAATTATGTTTCATGTAGGAACAGTAAATGTTTCATCATTTTGCATGCTTAATTGCTGTGAAAAAGGGACCCAGAGGCAGCAGATCTGAAAGTTCTTTTAACCACCATCTTATCAGTATGTGTTAAAAAAAAAAAAAAGTTTCAGAAAAAAAGCATTATTATTTCTTACATTCTAGGGCTACAGGATGTGGGCTGCTAGGTAAGCATTTGCTTCTGTATATGCTTTTCTTCATGGGTTTGCCTATAGAGTTATCAAAAATGCCTCAGGGTAGAAGAGGTTATTGAAGCTAGCATCTCTAAGGGAAATAGGGGAATGATTTAAAATGTGCAAGCCTGAAATCATAGTTAAACTGCACAAGGAAAAACTATATCCTAACATCCATGACCTCTGCTGTGCAGCACTGGGATAAGTTGACAGGGTTTTCTTTCTCTCATGACCATTTTCCAATCCATCCACACTATTTACACACACACAGAGCACTTAAAACTGCAATATTTTGAATTAGAGGAAGTCTGATGTGGAAAACCTATTCCTGCCTTTCTTGTGTTTTTGTCTCCCCTCCAGGCTTCTAAGACAGAATCTTCATTTCCACTATGTCAAAATACATACCTACTGGCACCTTTTACTTAAACATTTTACTTAAAAATGAGGTTTAAAATCAAGTGAAATTACCCTTCAAAAGAGAGCCTAATGTAGAAATAGACATAAATCAGTTCACCCTCTTCAATTTCTTAAATAGGCCATAAACAATGTTAGTTTTTCCTTCGTATTTTAAAAAATGCAGCACTGCTTACTGTTGCAGTTGTGCCCAAACACAGATGCAGATGACTGAGTCATATTATTCACACTGCATATTGTTTTCACCCTCTGGCAATAACTTCTTTTAACTTTACTTATTATGTTGAAAAGCCAAATAACTGACAAAGGAAGTGGCTTCATCAACTAAAACTTTCCTAAATGAGTAAGTGGAAACTTACTGATGAACAGATTTGATGGTAACATTTGGATTGTTTGGTAGGATGAGTTTAATACAATAAGGATTGTATGTAAAGCTTTAAAAGGTAAGTATATCTAGACATTTTATGATAAGAAATTATCTCCAATATGTAGTTGAAAGAATTCCATAGACCACTCAGCAACTTGATACAAGCAGCTATCGCCAGATGCATCACGTACAGCACCAGACTTACAGTGCTCAACTACCACACCAGGTCATTTCTGAACTGAGCTGTGCATGAAGGATTGTATCAGCTCCAGCCAACACCACTTCCCTCGGACTGCAGCCTTCCTGCGTCGTGAGGGTTGCTGCAGACTTGATCAGTCACAGTGGCATTCCACACTTCTGCCCCTTTTATCCCCCTTCTTCTAAATCCCAGGTAGCTATTACTAAGCTGAGGGGCCACTGGAAAAGAAAAGGCCAGGTTTCCAGAATGTCTAGACTGTGTTCCAAAATCACTGTCTTCAATGTTATAGCTGGGGAAGGAAGGGCAAAGGAAGGGGAAGAAAGAGCCTCTGCCACAGACATCCCCCCCACCACAGTGCAATACCAGAAAACCCTTAAAAAACAGGTGTTTGTTTTATCTGCCTCGGGAGGTCATCAACTAAAAGCCAACCATAACAATACTGTTTCACAAAGCAAACTTAAATGATATGAGACCAAATAGGTCACATGAAAGATGTGGCAAACTGAACTCTGCACTGGCACCAGTGGGCTTGGAATTCTACCTAGGGAATAGGGAAATGACATCCGACTGCAAAGCACTCATGAACGAAGCCTTTCTCATTCAGCAACATTCGGCCCAGAGCTCAAGACAGCTCACGAAGTCCATCCCAGCAGTAAAAATCAGTATGGAGACTGACCTGGACTCTTGTATTCCCATTTAACTAGACGTATATAGGTTATCAGGTTTTTCCACATATGTGACAAGAGTGTGCAATGAATGCACACTCCCCTCACTAATTTTTTTTTTAAACCATGTAGATGCATTATATATGTATGACTATGAAGCATCTTTATTTAAATCACTGAGCATGCACGTGTTTTCTAAAGGAAAATAATCATGAAAATCACGTAAAGGAATTTACACTGGCCATCTGAAACACAGGGTAAAGCAAGTAGTCACTCTTTGTTTAGAGTAGATTCCTATTAAAAATAAGAATTTGAAGAACTGTAGACTAAGACAGAGAAGTAGTTAACATTTTATCAAATTTAGATTATGCGCCCTCATGGCACAAGAGAACAAAATAGAAATTGTGCTTTGGGCCTCACTGGGGATCACACACAAAACCCTGTAGGAGCCTCAAGACGTTTAGTAACAGAATCCTTTCCTTCAAAGGATAAGGAAGCAAAAGCCTTCTTACCAGTTGACTTCCCTGGCTACATTCCCCTTTTCCACTTATAATGGGATTTCAAAGTCTTTCTGAGGCACTGCTCTGCTGAACTAGCTCCTAACTTCAGTTTATCCCAACAAGAGCCTTACCTGGAATTATATAAATATAATAGCTATTGAGAGTTCAAAAAGCTTGTATTGAATAACCTGCTCCATTTTACTTGTAAAACAAGCTTTATATTGCAACTTTACCTTTGCAAACAATTGTACCTTTTCTCCTGATCAATCAAATCCCTATAAAAAAAAAAAAAGCCTGCAAATGTAAAGCTTCTTTCTTACTCATCTGGAAACTGATTAGCTCTTCTGCCCACATGTGAACTATGATCCATAAACTGTCATATGCATACAGACAGGATCCAGCACAAATCCTGCTGCATTCTGCCAAATAGTAGCTTTCAGGAAAAGAAGTGCAAAACTAAATCAAGTTACTTGTTTCTCCTTTCTCTTTGCAAAACTGAAACAAATGAGCAAAAGGCTTCTTCAGATCCTTCATTTTGTAATGTAAACTACCACCAGAACAGGATACTTCCATTTCACAACTCTACCACTTCTGCACATGGAAGCCAAACAGGAAGACTTACTTTTCCTTTTATTAATTCCTTAGTGAATTGATACCGCAAGTTATGATTATTTTAAATCAAAAGTGGCTTCTAGAAGAATTGGGGGATCTCAGGTAAATGATTATGCACTAGGAGGGGGAAAGCAAAACAGAAAACCTACCCAGCACCAACTACTGCCCAGAGGAACTGCAGCTAGCTTTAACAGCGTTTCAGTTTTATGAGCACATGCCAAGAAAGAAAAAGCATAGGAAGAAGAGAGCCTTTCCAGAGTTTACAAGGGTCTTAGTTTGACTCATATTCAGGTCTTGCTGTAACGTCGGCTCAAGTGAACCTGCTCATCATCTCTCAGAAGTAGCAGTAGGTTTCCCCTTCCCCTACATTTCTTCAGCCTAGTTTTTAGCTGCTACTCATCATAAAAATATTTTACTTAATACGTTGCTGAAATACTGAAGTGAGAAATGCTGCGTTAGTGTGAGAACAGAAATGCAATATTCCATAAAAAACTCAAGGTTCGGGAGGTATCTGTGGAGAGGGAGGCACTCATCTCCCAACTGACATTCATTTTTTACATTTTTGTTTGAGAGGATCAGCAATTATTAAAAAATCTTTCAATTAAGCCTGAGATGGTAAAGCAGCGGGTGTTAACTCATCACCCTAGAGAAGACACCTGCCCACATCCTGTTCGCAAGTTGAAAGGCCAAAACTCAAATGGCAGTTTACTAAGTTACCTACCCACACCACTCTTCTTGTCTGTCCTGTGCCATCTTGCCATCATACATAAGTTTGTGAGGTTCCAGGGACGTCCACCAAGAGGAAGCCAAGATTTCTAGGATGCCAATGCCAAGATGATCCACAAAGGTGCTGGAAGCAAGATCTGTTTCCCGGCGAGGACTGGGAGGACACGGAGGCAGCTGAGGCAGCTGCTAAGATTGTGAGATTTGCTGCCGAGGGCTGAGCTTCCTTCCTCTTTTCTCGACTCGTACCAAGCGTCATGCCTTCGGGGGGAGGGGAAACCCAGCCCGGGCCTTTCGGTTACACAAGACAGGCAGCAACATCTGAACAGGCACAAGGAGCAGACGCCTCCCCTCGTCCCCACCAACCCATGAACGAGCCTGGAACTCAGCTGCGAGGCTCCACAAGCCAACGCTCTCGACATCCAACATTTAGTTCCTTTGGAAATGTAGAGAGGGGCCTTCATCTCCTGAACTAAATTAAAAAAAAAAAAAAAAAAAGGCAGATTTTTACAATCTGCTTTACAAGACGCTACTATCTGAATAATTATTTTAACCTGTCCTAAAACAGATTTCTTTTTCGTAACGTACTTGCGCTTGTACAACAAATGAAAGGAGGACAAAGCCAGATGAAGGAATAGGTGTGGTATGAAATGCTATTCCACTCAGTTCAAGTTTGGAGGAATACTTAGATTTTTTCCTGTTTTTCTCTCAACAAAGAAGCACTTTGTTAAAAAAAAAAAAAAAAAACATTGACAAAGCAGAGCTTCAGGAATCGCTTTTACATATCTAGAGCCTTCACATCCACGCAGATGACTGTACAACTTCAATAAGGAAATTTTGGGTGCACAAAGAGATAGCCAAAGCATTCCTGGTTTAAGGACTAGATTGGATTAAGAACAAACTGAACTGAAAACACACTAAGTCAAGGGAAAAAAAGGGAGATAATTCTTAGTTTCTTTAATACCAATCTAAATTCTAGAACACAGGATCTTGGAGAAAGCTAGTTCTATACTACTTGTTTTTAAGCTATAATTTTTTGTTATATACAGAGACAGGTTAAACAGAAATCAACTTCTGCATCTGACTTGCTCTAAAATCTTTAATAGTCTAAGACCAGAGCACAGTTGTAGTAAAGCAACTGCTGTGACATGATATGGGTAAAAAAAGAAAATGCCAAAGTGATTTCATAATTTTAAAAAGTTAATACTAGAGAGGGTCCAGCATAAAGCAGTGAACATGATTAAGCAACTCCAACAGCTATTGTATGAGGAAAGTCAAAGGGAGCTGGGCCTGTTGAGCCTGCAGAGAAGACTGAGAGGGGATCTGATCAACAGGTACAAAGAGCTGGCAGGAGAGTGACCAACTGCAGCCACCTGCAAAAGGAAGACTTCTACTAACATATTTCTTCAGGTGGATGTTACATAAGGACACATGATGTGACTCACGTAGAACAACTGTTTTAGAGTTATATGTCAGCTTCTTGTAAGAGCATGAAATATGTGAACAAAACCTTAAGTCTAAATAAGACCATGTCCATAAGACCATGGTTAATAAACCAACTGAAGGATTTGGATAGATATTTTATCCCTAAGTTGTGAAAATCTACTTCAGAGCACGGAATTTAATTGCACGATACATTGATGATATTTTATTAAGTAATAACAGCACAAAGCTTGTGAATAAACTTAACCATGTAGAAAGACCCTGCCCAGATGAAGTCAGTTCTGTGTTAGAAAACAACAAGGCATATCTGCTCATTATCATTACTTACACATCTTGAGTCTTCACTTCTGTTGCTCCCGTTATCATAGCTAATTGTTTCTTGAATATAACCTTCATGTGAAAGGGAAATCAACCTGTGATTGCCAACTGGCAGCATCCTAGGTAACAAAATGGGGCATCACCTCTACTCAAGATCTGTGTCACATTTACCAGCCACGGCATGTCTAACCATACCTGCAGCTGTCTTTCAACAAGTATGCTCAACAGAATCCATAAAGGCACATTTATTTATCTATTTAGGCACTCAAAAATATTTTGACTGAGTATGAGCTAACCTAAGCATCACACTTGCAAGATACATCTTTACAGAGCTTAGAAGTGAGGGCCTTTCCATCACCATCACTGCCATACTACAGACTAGCAAATAAAACAATGATTTGAGCAAAACTTGAATATACTAGGAACTCCCTTATATAATATCCTCACCCTATTACTTCCCCCTATGTCCTGGTCTTAACTAGCTGTATATGAAAATAAAACTGTATTATGCTTTCTGTATCTAAACAAGTTTAGAGTTCAGAATTACTGACTGTAGCTTACATGCAGCTGGTAAAGTTTTTAAATCTAAAATTCCTAGAGGGCAAATAAGATTGCTCTTAAGAGATCTTGTCAATAACAGATTTAAAAGAGAAGAGTTTCTATCATTTTGACTGCTTTATCTTCTGTTTGGGAGATGGCTGAGCCATTCTCTAGAGGGAGCTCAACTAAATACAGTGTAAAAACAAGCAAAGTCAATAACCTGAAGTTAACAGAGAAACTCTGCACTTCAGATAAACTAGCTAAAAGTGAATGAACACTAGTAAGCAAATATCATCACAAAAATTACATAATGTTCCTAGAAATAATACACATGTACATTCCAAACTATTTAACTTTTATTGAATGCTACTTACACAAAAATCTTACTACAAAGCTCCTATCACTCAAAAAAGGACACATTAGGAAAAACACTTTGTAGCAAATCTTTTCTTGACTAGCATTTCAGAAAGAGAAAAAAAAACTTTATTTTTATTATCAGTATAAATAGAAAGATTTAGGGTTTCAAAAAAGTAGTATATCACAAGATTCCTTTAAAAATTCACATAAACCTTTACAATCAGGTCAGAGTTAAACAATTTGACATTAGAGGAAAAGTTAATAAGCCTGAATTTCAGATCTATAAGAAATTCAGGAGTACTTACACATAACTTGGTTGTCTTGTGCCTAGTGAACTCCTCCAAACCGACCCCTGTGTTACTACGTAACAGAAATCCCCCTGCAAGTTCTTACCATTCTTAATATTAGTAAGTGTCATAGAAACCATGCCAGGCACATGTTTAGTTTGATCCAAAACAGAAGCTAAGAGAGTACTTCAGGTCACACTGTCAGGAAATCTAACAGGCAACTTCTGAAGGTAAGACACTAAATAACACAGTACATACTCTTCTTCATAAAGAAGGCAGAGACATCTAAGTTAATAACCTTCATATATTTGTGCAATATAAGTTGACTCATTAATTGCTGTTGAAGTAAAACTCCAAATTACTACAGTGTCTTCTAGAAGCACAAGTGTTATTGCTGAGCACATTGTGTTTCAGGAGTTGGCTTAGAAGATACATATAACGTAGTATATTTTTTCTTTTGTGTTTTCTTCTCATCATGATCATATTTTCCTTCTTCTCTTGGTTTTCTGTAATTTCAAGTTGAGATTCAGCTGTTAACCTATAGGCAAAGCAACCATTCTAAACACATATTTAGTTAATAAAAAACAGGGTTAAAACAAAGCTTTAAGCAAAATCAACAAGTCAGAGTGCCCAGTTCAGGCATACATGAAGATAGAGCAAGTAGATTAAGAAAATGCAAGAAAAAAGCATTTATATCTTTCTCCTCACACTTGATCACTTCAATGGTACATGCATTTTTTCAAGTGTTATCTGCTGCAGTGATAACCAGTTGTGACCAGCCTTTAAAAAGAAGAAACACTGATGGAGCCACACACATAGAAGGGGGAAAGTCACATGAAAGCACAACTCTAGGTCAAGTCATGACAACATAAATCAGAAGAGATAGATTGAATATTCTGCATTAATAATAGAAAAAGAAATGTAAAAAGGAACACACTAATCTCCAACCAGGTTCTGGGCTACTGCTACCCTTATATTGAGCCCTGATAATTTAAAAACATTAAGTTTCTTCCCACTTCCTCAGGCTTTTTAAGTTGCATCATTCTTCCAATGACACTTTTAACTCTATTTGAGCTTAAGCTATCTACTATAATACTTTTCAAGAGGTAAATTAAAAAAGTAGACATCTGAGTTCAACTGGATGTGTAAGTTATTTAAAAATTCTTCAGATGCTTCATTAAGAGAAGCTGCTAACTAGGGATATTTACTCAACAAAGCCAGTTAAACAATTACACATAATTGTTTCAACAGCAAAATAGATTATGGCAAATGAACTACTTAAGCATCTCTTAACACAGCAACTCAAATTAAATGCTGATTCACTGCCACTTATCTTTTAAAGCAATTTCCTCATAACTGTGTGTGCTTCTAGTGGTCTCAAGAAGTTCTACTGATTATAGACTAACCTACAACCATCTAGAGTTGCTTTCAATAGCCCTTTTCCAAATGAGATCAGCTGCTGCAGTTCTTAGAGCTTTCTTTAATACAGACATATAGCAGATGAATACTGTAAAAGGAGCTAAAACCCAGTTTTTGAATTTTCACCTCTAAATCTATCTTTTTACAGAAATATACTAAATATAGCCTTCCTAGCCCTTTTTAAGATAGCTGCAGACCTTCTCCATACACTTGCCTGTAAGCACTACCTCAGTAGATGGAAGAACTGAGCATTCCCTCCAAGGCAGCAATGCTGGTTCTATCACTCATATCTATGACAAGTCTTATACCCTTTCATTAGCTAGCACCTCATTTTTAGCATACATCTAGTAGTCAGTTACATCATGACATAACTCTCTACCAATTTAGGAAAGAAGGGGGGAAAAAATGAAAAAACCTATTCTTAGTAATATTTTCATTAGCTTTAATTCTACAGCTTCCACTACAGCTTTAATTAGGAATAGATAGACTGTGCCTAAGCATCCATTTCCATGTTAGATTCTCTTCATTTATTCTGCCTTTCTTGTACCTTAAAAAAGGTCTTCTCCTCACCCCCCTGCATTAGGTTAGTAGTCAAGATTCCCAGCAAAAAGGCCCTACAAATTTATAAAACAGAAAAAAGAAAACCATGATCATAAATCAAAAGGCCAAACAAAATCTAGTCAACTTGAAACAAGTTCTCAAACAGCATCACTAGGTTTATAAAAAACACTTTCTGGCTTAACACAATTACTTATTTCTGTAAAATGTGATACCTCCAGAAAAAAAAATTCTCATCTACACCACTATATTTTCATAAAATTAGAGGGAACAGGTATTAAAATTTCCATAGGAAATAAAATTGTAAAATAATTGAAAAATCTCTTTAGACTGATGCACAAAATGTGCATATAAGTCAACATCCAATAATGTAATTTCCTCAGAACAGAGCTATGTTAATAAATACCTAAAAGAAGTTATCAGAGGACAGATCTTGACTGGTGGAAATGCAATGAATGAGCCATTTCGTGTTGGCAAGTTCCCCTCCTCCTCATCCCGTAGGTGGTTTCCATCTATTAGCTGGTCCAACAATAGATCAGCACAATTTTTTTCCCACCTATGACAACCTTGACTAAGTAATATGTACTGAGATATTGAGAAATGCCTCAGAATTCAAATAGGATCTGAGCTTTACAGTAGCAGAGAAAAGTTTAGGCCCACTATCCAAGCAAATGAACACCAGACTTATCCTTAGAATCTTTCAGTTGGGCTACAAATGCTTCAGCACTGGCTGTTCTACAGCCTACAAGTTGAATCATCCTTACGTTTCCATGATGAATCCAACTTGTGGAAAAATACCTGCTTTAGTCTGTAAAAGATAATGTCTGCATGCTGCAACATATAACAGTAAGAAGGACAAGTTACAGAGAACTCACTTAAACAGGCTCTGTAAGTGAACAGCTTGACTTAAACAAAGTCTTGTCAAGTTTAAAGATGGCCACCTCTCCCCACCCTTCATTTTTCTCCCCTTGCCCCCACTCCCCCAACAACAGCCTTTCAGTAGTAACTTCTTACATAATTTCATCTTTGAGCTCTCTAGTCAGAGCCTGGAACAGTAAATACCTACAGTCCTGACAAACCAGCTGGGCATTTTGCTATTTCTTTATAGAAAGGTTTCTGACCCAAGAAACATAATTTAAATTTTGGAAAACCACAGAATGTCACTTCCTCCATTTGGTTCACCAGGAAGCCAGTGCAGGGCATAGCGTGGTTACAAGTGCACAACCCAGGACTGCCTAGACTGACAGAGTTGGGAAGGGAACTTCTTTGAAATCCTTCACGTTGGAGGTAATAGTAGCAAGTACCTTAGAGGTCCAGAAAAACGGTACAGCTTGTCAATGCACCACTACCTACTACAGAAACCCTCAGCCCTGTTATACTAAGTCACACTTATACTAAGTGTGAAAAACCATTTAATATGACCAATATCTACTACTTCTGCAGTCACCCTTGCATGCCTCAGTTAAACTCTAACACGTTATCTACTTCGTAGTAAAATACTTAGTATTTCTGCCGCATAACTTAAACATCTTTCAAGATATCAATGGACAGAATCAAAGCTATTTCAGCTCTTTCACTGAAAGAAATGTTTATGGAACTTAAAAAAAAAAAAAAAAAAAAAAAAAACACCAACACTTTAGTCAGTCTAAATTATGCTTTCAATGATCACAAATTCACCATAACTTCATGTTTTACAAGCATTTTTACTTTCGACATTTGCAAATGTACACATAACCACTGCACATACGACTAACAATTTGTGGATGCACACAAGTTAGACTCTTCATCAAGCAATTAAAATTACCACCTATTTAAGTGGTAATATATTGATCAGTAACATACTGATCACCTCTAGCCATTTTTCCCCAATCACCTCTTTAATAAATACAAAGCTTCTCAAGGCCCTTCGATTAAAAAGAAGTTTCTGTTCACAGTTACTATAGCTCTTCAGTTCACTGCCACCTTTCGCAGGCTAGCAATAACAGAACTAGACAAATCATTGCACAAGTAAACCACTGAAGCGCCAAAAATAATCTCCAGTGACCACACCAGCCTCTTCAGCTGCAGTGTCGCACTGCAGTTTGAAAAAGTCAAGACTTGCACAACTACCAATCATGAAAATACCAGTGATTTCTTCTCTGCAGAGCAATTCCATTTTTAAGTGCACAATCCTCCTGCCTGTAATTTTTGGACCTTCGCATTAAGCTATAACTCATACATAGAGTTTACCATATCTAAAGGAAAGTCCTCAGTTTCTTTTAGTCTTTTAACAAGCCAACCTCCCAAATACTCAATTTCATCATGACTTTCCATCTCATACAAAATCAGAAAGCATTAACACTAAAGGAAGTTCTCAGCACTAACTTAGCGCCATCGCTAACTGGTTATTCGGTTCTTCAGTTATGCAATCAGATATACGAACAGAAGCTACTCTCCAAATTTGCTGTTTATAGGTTCTTATTGCCATTTCCAACAACATCCTGAAGAAATACATGTGCATAATTGGGATTCTCACTGTTACTTCATGTTCTTATTGCCTCCAAGGATCAGCTCCATAAAATACCTTGCTGTTCTGTCTCCTCTCTGATAGTTTGCTTCTTCAGTTCATAAGTCATTTCCAGCAACCCCCTCTTGGGAGGCTTTGTACCTTCCCTTCCAGAGAGGATATGACAAAGTAAGATTGCATTTTTCACACCTTGCTTAGACGCTATTTGCTTCTTCATGTGTACAGAACATGATCAGAACTCACCATCACCACTCTGCTATTCAGGCTCTCCTATCAACTTGCACCACACATTTTTGATCTCCCAGCGCTTTCCTTCTCAAGAACACCCTCTGCATCCTCTGACATTGCTATGTAAGCTGCTTTTTCCACACCATCCTTTTCAAACCATTTCAGAAAATGGTACTTGTTCAGTTGCCTTAAGTCTGTTAACTGCATCCAACAAAACCTTAAACATCTGATCCAAAAGTCAAGGTACCGATCCAGTTACTTCTGAACACTTAGTTTTGCATGTACTGCATAGATTTCCATGTATATAGCTACTAATATTGTGAACACCAAGTAACCTCCCTGTAAACAACAGTTAAAACACTCTGAAGGAGAAGAAAAGGAAGTTTAATTTTAAGATGGACAAAAACACAGCTTTCTGGACCACAGCTGTTTAGGCTTTAAGGCACTCCAACTTCCTGAAGGAAGTTTAATTATAAGACGGACAAAAACATAGCTTTCTGGACCACAGCTGCTTAGGCTTTAAGGCACTCCAACTTCCTGAACTATTCTCGGCTCTGCTCTCCAGCTCGGTGTTACAGCTAAGACAGAAGAATCTAAGAAGGAGGCAAATGTGGGAGAGACAATGAAAGAAAGTTTAAGGAAGTTTAAGGAAAGTTTAAGGAAAACTTCACTGTGCATTTGCTAACCATTTTGCTAACTCCCTGAAGGATTAGAAAAAAGAATGATTTTTATAACAGTTACATGCTTATATCAGATGTGTGCAGACTTGCATCTTAAATGTAAAAGAAAGCTAGAAGAAGAAAGGAAGAGTAAGTTCTTGTTTTTAGTAGCAGACACCAGCAAGCTGTAAGCTCAAACCATCTAACACCAGTCCAGATTATTTTTTTTAATATCCAATAAAACATACATGTCTTAGATTACAAAGAAAAAACAACCGCATTAGCAGAAGGAGAAAAAAAAAAAAAAAGCATTCCTTTTACCAAGACAAAACAAAAAGTTGAAGCTAATAACTGTGATAAGTTATTTTAATACCTATCAAAAAATTATCAATAAGCTGCCAGTTCAGGGGAAAAGCTTGATCTTGGTTTAATAGTTAAGTTGGAAACACTGTCCTGTGTACAGATTATAAAAGGCAATTGCCTGTCAACACAGATGAATTAATAGCATAATTAAATATGTCATCTTATGAAATGAAAATTTTGTTAACCCAGTTTTGATTAAGAAGTACTTACATTTATATTATCTTTACATTTGAAGCTAGAATTTGAAAGCTAGTATCAGGTATGAATTTTCATCATGATAACTATTCACATTAATTGGATACGCAACCCAGTTGTGTGGCAGTTTTGAACGCGCCAAGGCAACAGTTCACTGTTTTTCTTGGTTGCACACAGTACTATCATGCTACTCGCATATCTTGAACATTATAAAGCAATAAGAACATTATTATCTCAAATATGCTACTACACTTTTAAGAGTCCTTTTCATTACTCATGATTTTAATCTTTCTAAGAAGTTTTGAGAGGTTGAATGTAGGCAGCTGGAGCCGAGGAATTAAACTGCATGCAATACTTAGGAAATAGATAAAGATTTGGATAGCATAGTTCATGCAGCGAAAGAGGAGAGATGCAGGTCTTGGCTGATTGCCTTGAGCACACACAGAAGCTGGCACTGACCTGGGAGCAGCTGAAGTCAAAGAATTATTGCCATTTCTGTCCTGTGAAGTGCAGGTGTCATGATACTCATCTTTGATTTTAATTCTCTTTCTTTCTTTTTCAGCTTCTATTACTCTGTCCACTGCTTCAAAGGCCAAATTTTTTGGTGGTGCTTCAAGGGCAGGTTTTTTTGGAGAGGCATCACTTTGTTCCAAAGTTTTTAAACTCATCTTTGTTTCTTCCTTTATTGGCAACTGAGTGAGAGAAGTTTCTTTTGCTGAAGTATTTCTACTATCCAGATATTCGCAAGTAGAGTCCACTGGAATCTTTTCCCTTTTCTTTTTATCTTTAGGAACTTTAAGCAACTCTAAGGAGAAGGAAAGAAGGAATATACAATTTGTATTCCAAAACTTGACTTCATTGACTGTCCACTGAAATGGTCACAAGCTATTTAATCTTATGAATAACACACTTGACACTGCCAAAGATCTTAGACTGAAGAATGAAGAATTGGCATTCCTTAAGGGATATGTGTTGGTTATTAAGAACTAATCTATTATCAACTACAGAAGTTAACACAGAAAAAAGCAAGGAGACTTTCTCCACATCACTTTTAACTGAAGTTTTACCAAGACTTTAAGTGCACATGCTCAACATAGATATGCTCTCACTTCATTTCCATTTTTGGAATCTACTGAGGTAAACTTCCAAGCATTAATATTTTAAAATAAGTCTCAGATAAAACCTTTGGGTCTGGACAAACACCAAGACCAACACAGTTATCTATTTCCTCACTCATCTTCCTCCACCGATTACAACTCCCCAGTGCACACAAATTCATAGGTGCCAGCTGTTTCTCAGGTGGGCCACTGTTGCCAAAACTTAATCCACACTGGGTTAAACTTAAGTTTTTCTTCAAGTCGTTTGATATTTATTACAAAGCTCACCTTGACAGCTCATATTCAGAAAGTCAGTTTTGTTTCAGACATGGATAATGCTGCTACTACAAAAGTGTGTTTCCACACACTTCACTATGCATATTCACCTATGCTCTAAAGCAGCAGAAGACTGACTCTTTAGTCTGAAATTACTCTTAGTACACATACCGAGTTGAGATCCTTCAGCAATTTAACATTTTATTACTTCAACCCATTCAGTTTTTGTACCATGTTATTATACAGAAGATAAACTAATGTTAAAATAGTTACATCCAGAACTAACCAAATGTCTCCATAGGCAAATGATATGACTTAGAAAAGCTGAGAGGAACAGATATACAGATATATATATATATATATATAT
>NW_010576736.1:101934-114029 GCF_000705375.1 Tinamus guttatus
TATAAGGAGAAGCAATATTTACCTTGAGGTTCATATTTCATTTTTAGCTCATCTACCATAACCCGCAGGTACATATTCTCACTCTGACAATCTTGCAAGTGCCTTTCATTTGTGAAGAGTTTCCTTTCTACTTCCAGAACCCTTTGGCTTTCATACAAAGCTTTCATTCTCTGCAAGGATAGTTCATTTCTCAAGGTTTCAGTTTCTTTACTGAGGAGAGGCAGAGAGTAAAATTACACACACAATAATCGGTCATTTTAAACAGCAAATACAAAACCAACTGCTATGGATTTTTTAGTTAATAGATAGAAAATTCACTGTCAAAAAAAGTGGGTCTCAGCCTAGTGAAAAGTTTCAGGTGTTATTATCCAGATTAGCCAGGTTCTTTTCAGAAAAGAGAAATAGTTGCAACTTATACACGTTAATTAAATAAGGATTTAAACAAAACAAAAACAAACCACCTTGATTTTTAACTATCAATTATCCACTAACTTGCTCCTATGTAACACTCATTGAGGAAATGAGACACTAAAAAGAAACAATTGGCATAAAGATTTTTTTGGCCATCATCTGTTGCAACAATAAATACTGACAATCAGTACATGACTGTGCTCTTCTTACAAAGAAGAGTTCAGCATGACTGGATAATATGCATATTCATACACAGAGATAAACACTACACAAACAACTGTCTCTTCCTAGAAGAGACTATAAGCAGCTCCTAGGACTCAAACCCCCACACACTTACTTTGAGTTGTCCAGTTTCATTTGAAGCAAGTCTGCATAGTAACCATCTTCAGATTCTCCTCCCCTTGAGCTAGTACCAGCTCTAGATTCTTCTGTGTTCTCATATAAGGTCTGAGAGAAGAAAAGTATTAAGTTGTTAACAACCAGTGACATTTCTGAAGGACACTAGTCTAGCCCTTAAGTGAAGTTTTGATTCATTTCTGTTAAGAGGACTTATTTACAAAAGCGTTTAAATGCAAAGGAAACCTCATTAGCTCTGGGCACTTACTAGTTCCTGTGAAAGAGCATTGAATCTGATAACTCTTTTACTGAGTAAGAGAGAACTATCAACTGCAAATGATTTTAAAGTAGAATTAAAAAAAATACTTTTTTCTACTTTAAGATACAAATTACTTGGCATAATTATGGGGAATTTCCTTCAGTCTCTATTTCTGGACTTCAGCAGTGATTCCATGTCCTGACACTGTTTATTTATAGCCTTAGGACAAGCTCACCGATGTGAGAACTGCTAAAGCAACCAAGCAATCAGCTGCATTAAAATGGGTCAAGCCTAGCTTTGTGCCACTTGGGTTAAACGCAAACTAGAGCACGCTATCCTGCAGAGCGTAATCCTAATGCATAAGCTGATGAACTCAAGTTCATGTTCTCCAGCTGTGACAAGACAGCACCAGACCCCAGTCAACGAGTATGTCAGACTAAGCAAGGCTTGCATCTGCACACATATGAACAAAAGAAAAAAAACAAACAAAAAAACAAAAAAACCACATACAGCACTGCATTTAGGTCCCCCCATTCATATGTCTCACCTCCTAACATACTGACAAGATGCTTTCAAGTTGAAAAAGAGGACTGAAGAGGCTAAAGAGTGCCTTACAACAATGGTAGAACAATTTTGTCTGTTAAGGAGACAGTGCTTCAACTGTAAAGTCAAAATATATTCACAAAAAGGAAATACGTTCTCCAGATACCCAATACAACTAGAAACATTTTATAAAACTAAATCCACAGTTAACAAGTGAAAAAGTAGTCAAATATTTTTTTCATTTCGTCCACGTTAAAATCAGATGTCTCATAGTTGAATGGAAACACTAGACATAACTATGTAAAATACAAAATGTGACATAGGAACACAGATAAAACTTTTTCCAAAGCAGAAGAAAAAACCTTCTGAAGTTCACAGAAGCAAAAAAAAAAAAAAAAAAAAAGTGTTGTCAGGCTGTAACAAGTAATATAAGCAGTCAAATACAGCCATGAGTAGCCACCGTATCACTTTTCATACCTGCACATGGCTTTTACAGTTTTCATAATTCATTTCTCTTATTTCATAATAGAACCTCTTATTCCATAATAAGATTTGTCCACTTGATTACAGACCACATACCTTAAATTTTTCTAGTTGCCTCACTTTCATGAGAAGATCTTCAATTTCACCATTTTTTTGCTCTAATATGGACTGTAGGCGCTCCAGCTGCTCAAACTCTGCCTGAGAACCTTTCAGTTGTAGCAGTGTAGCCATCTGCAGCTGGAGAAAAAAAGGAAAAAAAAAATCAAGATCCTCTAAACAAAGTTTAACTTAATTAACTTAACCAGATTAAGTTAAAACTCAAAATTAAATCCTGTCTTCTCAATTATGATAGCGTGCGATAATAAAAATCTCTAAAGACAAAAACTTAAGGAACACATCTGAAGGTGCCAAATCATTTTCTTTACTAAGTAACTAACCTTTAATATGCTCTCCAACACTCACAGAAAACACATCACATCCAAACCTTACAATTTGCATTTGTAACATGCAAACAATTTTCACTAGTTTTAGCTTTTCAACACAAGGAATTATTTCAAGCAGAGAAACATCCTCCATCATTACAAAGGTAAATATTTAGCAAAGAGGCTTGCTTCTCAAGGAGCTTTTTCTGGTATTGTTAACAATATGATAACATATAGGTCTTAACATACTCAGTTACAAATGACATTATTCAAACAGTTAGAGAAATATGAAACATTCATAGCGACACTTAACAGGCTGTTAGTAATACTGTAGCATTTTTACCAGACTAGCCAGTACAGTTAAGGTAATGCTGGAGGACATGAAGTCACAGAAAAGATTAATTGAAACAGTTTAAGCAATAGATTGACAGAGAAAGGCAGAGAAGAGGACTTACCCTATGGGAGTCTTATGTTAAATAAAAAAATATTTGTGATTCTGATGTGTTTTATCCTTCACTAGTCTCCACAAGATGTAGAGGGCAGGTGAATGTTTAATTCACCCCCAGCTGACTAAAACTTTCCTTTCATTTCCCAAGCACGACCACCAAGCTTTCCCATAGCCTTTACTCAACAGCAGAGCTCAGTTTTTAAGTAGCAAACTGCAAATTACAGTTCATCCTCATAGACAAAAGACAAAACTAAACAAACAAACAAAAAAATCCCACAACTAATTAGCTACCCTGTATGAGGGAGATTCAGCCCCTGAAGGACACACCAAATCACACAAAGTACCTATACAAAGAGGTTTTAATACATGGAATCACAGTACAAAGCAAAGAGATTCCTAACAGGCCTCTAAGACAGGAACTTAGGTAATACAGGTCTGTACTTCCAGTGCCACTCATTATCACAACTCTGAGCTAAGCAAAACTGTGTAACCAAGTATTTGCTTACAACTTGAGGATCCATCCTTTTTGGGGAAATCACAAGACAAACATGGAACAGGTAAGAGTTTTGCAACATCTCCTTTACAATACCTTGTAAAGACAGCTTTACGTTCTGGTTTTCTCTACAGTTGATGTTAGATTTTACTAGTTGACAGCTTTACTTAACTGAAAAGCTGTTATCCTAAAGTACTACCTCAATTCAATAGTTGAAGAAAAAAGTTGACTTTTACTATCGTACTGAGTATTGTGAGAAACAGACAAACAGAAAAGGAAGAAAGTGGTGGGTGGGACAAAAAACTGCATGACCAGAGGAAAGAGGAAAAACTTCCTTTTTTCCTGGAGGCCTCAGTATTGATAACCTCAAATTCACAGATAAATTACTTATACAGTATCAAGATAAGTGAAAGAAAAAATGAGACAAACTAGATGCTATAGTTTGACTGACAGGAGCTTTTTTTTTTTTTTTTTTTTTTTAATTCAAAGGACTGCTGCCAGTTATGTCAGATATTTTCTGCATGTGTCAAAACTATAAAAAAATTAGTTATATGCACTTAAAAAATGTTGATGTACTATTAAAATCAAATAGGTACAATACCCTCCACTTAGCTTTGCTCCTACTTCCATCCCCCCCATATAGACTGCTGCATAATATTTCCTACCCGCATTAAGAGACTGAAATACTCTAGCCTGAGTTGTAAAGCGTTGCTTGTCAGACCCCAAGGAAACCCTGGAGTGTTACAGTAATGGTCATACCTTCATTCTTTGCAATTGTTCTCTAGTGAATGCATGCTGTTTTTGTAGTGACTGATATTTTACTTTCACACTGATCAGCTGTCGTTCCATTTCTGCCCTACGGTCCTCCACCTACAGAACATTATTAACAATTATTACTATGAAAATAACACTTTCCATTTGGATGCTGAACTTTATCACAGAAGGTTACCCAACAATCATTGTTGGCCTTGAAAACAACATTTTTCTAAAAAGAACCCTTGAAAATATCTGCTATTTTAATTACTTCTGAGACCAAACTAAGTAGACATTGCTACAGCAGCTGAAGCCAAATTGGCTAACTGTGATAGAGGTTTTTCTTCTTGCTCTTTTGCTAGCAAAGTAACATTTATTCTGCTTCAGGGGTATGGTAGCACAGATTTGTCCATGGGCATTGGATGAAGTTATCTGGAAAAATACCAACTTCAAAACAACACAACAGATGCCCTGGGTGTGATCTGAAGACGACTTTCTATCCATTTAACACCAGCTATCTATTAAACCAGTATTAATTCAAAAGCCCCCTCAACTTCTCACACAATTAGCCATTTTCAGCAAGTTGTTTGAATTTGCAGTTATCACAATTTTTTAATATTTAACCTGTCCAGCATTAAAGAAGGGTCACCAGCTGAAAAAAATTCTTTAGAACTACCAGCTGCAGACCCAACTGTCATGAACCCTCAAAGACCCTTGGTCCTCCTTGCCGAAAACCAGGTAAATAAGAGAGTGCATCAAGGTAACCATCACCCCAACTTTAAAGTGGCTCTAATTTCCACCTCCCTCCCCATCAACCGTAGGTTCATCCCCTGGCACAGTTGGGAACTGAAGAAATACTTCAGGAACGGAGACTCAAGTGTGCCAAATGAGAAAAAGATGCTCAAATATATTCGATACAACATAACAACTAAGATTTACGATGAAGCATTTCTCGTCTCCTCTGGACATTCTCAGGTGTGACGTAATTGTACCTCAGCAAAGAGCGAGTTGCCTTTACTTGTAGGATCCAAAGACTGCTGTAGTGCATGATCTAGCTGGACCTGAAGCTCTTGATTAGTCTCACGAGCTTTCTAGAAAAATTCAAAAGTTATTTAAGACTATTAGGAATTAGACGTCTCCTCTGGATATTCTCAGGTGTGACGTAATTGTACCTCAGCAAAGAGCGAGTTGCCTTTACTTGTAGGATCCAAAGACTGCTGTAGTGCATGATCTAGCTGGACCTGAAGCTCTTGATTAGTCTCACGAGCTTTCTAGAAAAATTCAAGAGTTATTTAAGACTATTAGGAATTAGACATACCAGTTATAACAAGTCAAGTTTTATCTCTTTTATTTCTTATGCTTTTGTCTTAGATTTTATCTTGTACTACAGTATTTAATTGTGTCTGTAGTTATGGTCAGAAAGACAAGCTTCTACTATTTTGCTTGCTATTCAGGGCAAGAGTAGAACCAAGTCCTTCGAAGCAAAACTTAGATGTTTATCAATTCAACATCAAGTATTGAGACCATTAGCCTTGCTGTGTTAGTCTCAGATTCTTTACTCCCCAGAAAAATATTTGAGAGGACATTCAGTAGAAAATGTTAATTCAGTTGAAATTAAGTGAGAAGTCTATCACAGTAGAGCTGTAGACCTGTAGAGCTAAAACACTTTCCACCCCAATACTATCCTGCCTTCTCCCCTCCCGCAATTTTTTTTCCTTATTTGAGTGAGAAGCTACCACTAACTACTCAGGGGATTCAGGGATTATCCAGTACCATTGGATAAAAGGAACAGAATACCTCTAATGCGTTGCAGTAAGAAACAACTTCTTTCTCCCTCTCTTCTTTTTCTCCTTGTAGGCGCTCCAGCTGATTACGTAAGTTGCTGTTTACAAGTTCCAACTGTTCTTTATTGTACTGCAGTTCATTCAGCTTCTCTTCAACATTGGCCTAACGACAAAAATAAAAAAAAATAGGCTTACAAAACACAATTGTAAACACAGCAGGTCTAAATAAGCCAAACATCTATTAGTAGCAATTATTTTTAAACAAAAAATACTACTTTGAAAAAAGGTTGCATTAAGGTCTGACTTTTTACAGCTATCATTGTTTGATCTATCACTGTTCTCTTACTGCTAAGCCAATATTGAGGTAGCAATACATAAAAAGCAACTAAAAAATGAAATGTGCGAAGGGCTTAATTTTATCTCTAAGTAGCTACATTCCTCATAACCATGGATTACTCACAGACCTTCACGCTTTCTAGTTCAGTGAGTTCCACCTGAAGATTGAGCATTTCCGAAGACATCGTCTCATGTACACGTTCATACATCATATGCAACTCCTCCGATTTAGCAGCAATTATTTCCTTCTGATGATCCACCTGATGTCTCAGTTGTTTCTCTGAGAGTCGACTTTCATCTAATTCACCTTTCAGATTCTCCAACTTAAAGACAATTGACAAGTCAGTGACACCATTATAGTAAATTTTTCAAAACACAAGATTTTTCAGTTGATGTGGGAAATAAAAAGTGCTCTTATCCTAAGGTCAATAGTTTAAGCCCGTGACAACATATTTTTGATCTAAAAAAGATTTTGTTAGGAAGATGTAGAACAAATACTCTCATCTTGTTAATTATAAACAATACTTTCATTAAACATGCTTGATCTTCTCCAACTAATTCCAGCTTCAATAAAAGCTATAGTTAATAATTTAATTTTCTTTTGTAATAAGTGGCTTAAAAACAATAGGAGCTGAGATCTGATTCAAATTCCTCAATTTACAGGGTAAAATAAGATAACACTACACAACAAAACTATTGATCAGATTTGTCTGGGTAATAGGCATGTAATTATGAATTTGATAGCAATTGGAAAGTTGGGTTATTAGCAACATTTTAGTAGTATATTAAGTTCAAACCTTGTTCTTAAGGTCACTTATTTCTTGTCCGTGAACTCTGACAAGCTGTTCTCTTAGTTTATCCAGTTGCATGTTTTGCTGTTGCTTGAGAGCATCGCATTCAAAATTCAAGCTTTCTAACATTCTGTTCTTGACTTCAATTTCCCTCTGAAGAGTATATCTCTCTTGTTCAAATTTCTGCAAAAGAGAAGTCTTCATTCAATATTCATAAATACTTGAGTAACAATTTATTAGATACAGGCTCAGAACCAAGACACTATCTACTTAAGCGCTTGAAACTGCACTGCTAAAGTGCTTCAGTCCCACTTAAGGAATCGGGATTTCATACCCACCTTTCCAAATCTAAGCCTGTTGTAAATTTTTAGGGCTTATCTTTTTATTTCTTCCCATTCCAAGTGTATGGCCATCCTTTGAACAGCAGGGTGATAAGACTCTGTTCCAGGTGGTCACACAAACCAAGCAAATCTTAGCTCTGCCAGTAGTAAAGCAGGGGGCAATTCACAGGCAAAAGCAGACCAGATTCAAAAAAGCAGTAGCTCTGAAGCATGGGCAGCTTGAAAGTGCTTTACAAAATTACTAAGAACAAACATGAACTATTAAACCTCTATCCTATACTGTTTATACTATACAGTTTTCTCAACTGTCAATAAATTGACCCAGAATTCCTTGATATTTAGAAAATATCAAACCCCATGTACTACTGAAGAAATCAATATTACTAACTTAGCTGTATTATTATTGTTCCAGCTTTAAACAGTACACAGTTCGCAAGGAGAAACTTTGAAATATGATAACATAAATAAACTGTTCAACATACACAAAAGGCATGCTCTAAAAACAAATGCACTTTAGGAATTAATATCCATATCATACTGGATTATGATTAATTCTGTATGATAGTGAGCACAACACCCACATATCTGTCTTACACACTGCTATAATATTAGCTAAAAAAGCTTATAATTAGATTTATTAGATATATTAGCCATAATATTAGATGCATTAGATATATTAGCCATAAAATGGTGCCCAGTATCTTAGAGAAGATATTAAAAAAATATCCTCCCTACAACTGCCTAAATGAAAAAGGTTTACTGAAATTAACCTAGACTCTCAAGCGCACCAAAACATCCGTTTTCCTGAAAAGGAGTTAGATAGAAATCAAAAATCTTGACTTGAATCTTATTCCAAGAGTATAAAACAGCACCTCAGTTTTGTCAGTCAGTTCACGGCGTATTTGATCCAATTGATTTTGAACTTCATTTTGAGATTCCAGTAAGTGCAAGCCATACTGTGCTGCCTTCCTTCGTTCATTCTCTACTTCCTTGAGTTGTTGACGAAGACTTAAAATGGCTTCTGTCTCCATTTCTTTTGTTTTTATTGCTTCCAGACTACAAGTACAAAATGATAAACAAAAATAAAAATATATAATGAATTACTGTAGTTAAGCTGAAAAAAAGGTAAGATTTCTGTCAAGACATCTTAAGCCAACAGAAAAAAAACCTTCATTGTTTTCTATTGAACACTAAAAGTTCATTTTGTATGCAACAGAAGCATCTCCTAAAAAGCTTTTAAGGATTTATCACCGTGTATGAAGTGAAAATAAAGGCAATGCAATGGCAGACACAATGTGTTTCCTATAAACACAGAAGTCAACTAGCATACAGCCATCAAGCCATATGTAATGGACAAGAAAGCAACAAGCTAGGAAATAACCTCCTAAAAATGCTATTATGCATGTAATATGACAGATAAGTTTTAGTGTTATCAAAAACAGCACTAGCACAGAGGATAGAGTAATGCCAAATTCTTCATGCAGTTGGATAGGTTATGAATCTGTCAGATCTCAGTCTTGCACTGTAATACACAAAAACAAGAGCAGAATTAACCTGGACCAATTAGAACATTGCTTGTGCATTTAAGTAACACTTAAGATTCATATAGGCAGTCATATTAGCAGAATAGTCTACTCCTAATAACATCACACGGGATGTACCAACCAGTAGAGGAGGTGGAAGAAGTGGTGAATGAAAGGGAAGTGCCTTGCATCTCACTGCTCTCAGTTTTAAACATTGACCAGTTCAGGCCATAAGCCCTGCTATACCATCTCTTAGCCACACTTTTCATAAAATTCATCCAGTCCTACTTCATATCAGAAAACATAAGTAAAGGTGGCTTTTACTTTCCACTAAGTATAATAAAAACAAGAAAACAGACACACACACAGGCTAAAAGGAGTCAGATTACCTTCATGGTTTAGTACAGCAGCCAGCTCCCAAACTTAATACCTAGTAAATCTGCACAGTGAAAAAAATCCTATTACGACTAATCTCCAAGTGATTCACCCTCTACACAGCATAAACCAAAATTTTCTCTCAGAAATTATACAGCATAAAAAAGTAGTCTTTTTTTCAAAGTTGAGGTTCATAATTTTTGCAGTGCTCCTCAAAATTGAAGTAATTCTTCAGTGAAGATCCTTCTCAGTGTTTTTTTTGTTTGTTTTTACATATGCAATTTCATCGTAGACATTTCTTTTTGGTATATACATTACCCCTGTGAATGCTGAGGATGCTTGCCTTAATCGATCATAGAATCACAGAATCATTAAGGTTAGAAGGGGCCTCTAGAGGTCACCTAGTCCAACCCACCCCCCCCACACACACAGGGACACCCAGAGCACGTGGCACAGGACTGCATCCAAGAGGTTTTGAAGATCTCCAGAGAAGGAGACTCCACAATCTCGCTTCGCTACCTGTTCCAGTGCTCCATCTCCCTCACTGTTAAGAAATTTTTCCTTAAGTTCCTGTGGAACTTTTGATGCTTCAGTTTGCGGCCATTACCTCTAGTTCTGTCGGTGGCCACAATACCAACCCCATAATAATTGATACCAATTTTAACAGTTTAATAAAGGAAAGCTCATAAACATGAGTCATCATTGGGCTGAAACATAATGCCTTCACATTTGTGGCTAACTTTTATGCAATAAAGGTATTTGTAGTTTCAAAACTTCCTGTTTTAAAAAATATAATTTTATTGTACAAAAGGTAAGGATACCAAACCTGTACTACTTTCTCAGTAACAGGACAGAAACTACCCAATTCTATTTTTCCATTTGTCTTATTATTGAACACGCATCATAGATTTGATCTGTCCAGGCTTTGAAGCTTCACATATTCATAACCATCCTCTGCTATGTTTGAAACACTAGCACTGCAGGCTATGCCGCCGCCTCCTCCTCCTCAAAGACAACTATCTAGCCTATACTAAACACTGTATACAATTTAGAAATTAAATGTTTGATGGTAACATTTGTAATGACACAGACTAACAGGCAAGAGCCTGTGGTGTGAACCTCTGTAGTTAAGGAAGGTGAATCCTTATTCATTTTGAGAAGACAATCACAAATACTAACTTGATTTTCTAATCAAGTAACAATGACACACTAAAGTCTCAGTTATTATCATTGCTCCTACCTTACAAAACTGTCTTTGAATTACATTTTTAACTCACCTTCAGAGGTCCATTTAAGTCTTTCTTGAGTTTATTCTTATTCTGTCAAAAAAAAAAAAAAAAAAGCAACAGTTGTCTAATCTGGATGAGTATAAGTTGTAGTTATAGCAAGGGTCTTCTTAACAGCCCTTTTCCAAATCAGCTTGAAGCCTATGGCTGTCAAGAAAAATGCAGATCTCTAGTCAAAGCCCCATAGAAATGCAAATCTTATTCAAATCTCACTTAAGGAAGCTGTCAGATAGTTGAGAAACAGCCAGATTAGGCTGTGCTGCCAAGGGACAGAGACTCTGCAGTTAACCTGGAGTAGAGAAATAAGCTACACCCAGGGTGAGCTACTTCTAGCACATATTTAATTTGTAAAGGGTGTTCATCTTTCCCTCCCCTCTACTCCTTTAGTCCCTTTGGCACTCTCCTCTCGTCTTCCATATAGGATCCATGTATCTTAACAAACCATATACTAGATGCTCCCTAAAAGTATTTTAATGTTTTGTTTTCTTCACACCCAAAGAATGGAAAGGAAAAAAAAAAAAAAAAAAAGAGAGAGAGAGAGAGAATAAAATAGAAATAGGTTTCCCACTATAGCCGAAAGTATATACACGCTGCCAGCTATTTGGAAAACATAAATATTTCAGGCAGTGTAGGTACAGAGACCCTCAACTTAATCATCTGCTTCGGAGAAGATTAATCTGAGAGCTCCAAGGAGCTTTGGTCAGAAGCCTATAATGTGATAAAGAGGAGTCACTGCCTGCAGTTTCTAACCATGAGTGCAATAAACCATTTAAAAATCCTGTTTTCAAATACATCCAAAAACCCAGATAAAACCTGTATTTAAAATAGAATTCATCAGCTGAAAGTGAGTTCTGGATTTTCTCTCTCTGCCAAAGCATCACACATGAATATCTACAGCAAAGAGGAAAAACCTTTTCCAAAAGCTGATCTAACTCTGCACTGCATGCTCCCTCTAGTCACTTGGCAACAATAACCCATCTCCCTGTATTTATGAAGAACTGCAAGGCTGGTTGGCCTCAATGACATTGTGGCCAATCCCATACTGAAAGCTCCAGACCTCGTTCCCAAAGTTGCTTCTGTCCTTCTATCCCAGCAAGCAAGTCCCACTGTCCCAGAGGTACCTGCTAACCTCCTGGGAGTTACTTGCCTCCACACCGAGGGCAGCTCATCACAGATTCCTCCCTACAGAAGCCCTTACAGACGCTTTCTGACCAGTGTCAGTGAGCAATATAATTTCTACCTGCTCAGAGCAAGTGTCACCCCTATAGCTTATTCATGTCGCTCAAGCAAGGCTATTCCTTCACCTGCCCAACTTGGGCGCTCAGAAACAGAGTGAATTTGGGGGCTAAGCACCTCCCTCAGAACATATCTGGGGGAGCTGGGAATAGAAGAAGAGAAAACAAGCATTAAAAAAAAAAATTCGCCGCTGACCTGAACTTGCAGAGACTACAGACCGCTGGCTGCTCCGCGCTCCGTCTTGCTGAAGGACGAGCAGTGCGACCGGCTGGGCG